>PVHY01008799.1:0-59736 GCA_004024945.1 Uropsilus gracilis | reverse complement strand
CCGAACCAGCAAAGTTCACTTGCTTCTCAGGCCTAACTTTTGCACAGCCTCTTTCAGACACAAATCAAACTCAGCAAAGCAAACTCCAACACGGAGTTCAAATCTTCAACTCCTTAACTGCTTTCAGCAAACATGCTGCCAGCTTGGGCCAGCTGAGGGTTGTTGCAGGCCCTCGGTGGCCACATGACCAAGCTCACATGGCTCACATCTTTACAAGATGGCCGATTCCCATCTCTCCTCCACTGAACCTCTCTCTCTATCCAGTCTTCATATTCGAATCTGCATCGAATCCTTCTCTTTGTTTGCACACCCTTTATATACCCTGATTTCCCGCCTTCCAGGAAATGTTTCACCTTGACTATTTTACCTCTTTCTTCCCCCTGCATCCCCCTGAAGGGAAATTCCAGCTAAGGTCATTCACCCATTTTAACATTACCTGTCCTTGAAATCTGCAATCTTAAACAGGAGGGGGGGGGGAGCACACCCTATCAGTTTCTGTTTTTTTCTTTTTGAATTGTTTCTGCTAATATGATTTCTTGTAAGTACAGCCATGTTATCATAAAATCATCAAATTTGTCATTTTTAATTGATGAATAATATTCCACTGTGTATCTATACTACATTTTTTTCATCCAGTCCTCTGTTTTGGGGCATTTAGGTTGCTTCCAAGTCCTTGCAATTATAAATAGTGCTGCAGTAAACATCCGAGCACAGGTGTCCCTTTGTACCCACATTGAGGTCTCCTGTGGGTAGATTCCCAAGAGAGCAATTGCTGGGTCAAATGGTAGTTCCATTTTCATTAAATTGAGGGTCTGCCTCACAAGAAGCTGCATTTTAAATGTAGCTGTTGGTTGGTGGTTTCTGCCCCTTTTGACCCAATTTTAATGTACCATCAAAATAATGCTCAGTTACGTTATGGTTCACGAAGAAGAGCGTTGCCAACAATAATTTCATAGACTTTAAGTTTGGAGATATTAAAATGTCAAGAAAATATATATGACTGGAATTGATGATTAATATGTGTTAGAAATTAAGGAGCTTATACAGATAATATTGTCTTAATGAAGGTGGAGATAATGAGTGGCCAGATTACATGAAGGATAAAGATTTTCCCTACCACTCTTGTGTCAGATACTTCAAGTAGTTTTTGTGATATTTGCCACCTGTATCCCAGATTTACCCTTTCTGGAATAATTCTGATTATGTTTTGATCTTTACACTATACTGAGAGAAAGTTCAACTCTACTTTCTAGACAGAGGGAGTTTTTAATTCAGTCTTATTCTCTATACTAGCAATTGTTTTAAAAACAGTGTTGCAAATTGGACCTGAGAGGAAGTTTTCAGAAAGCCTTCCTTCTCTTTAGAGTAGTGTCTGATGTAAAGGTTGAATTCCTTTAATTCATAGTTAAGAGATCTGAATGGTATAAATAAATGTTGGTGGAGTTGCCAAAAATTTTGGAGCATTAACCTTTCAGTCTTGCTATGATTTGGGAAATTCTTGGTAGGATGGGAAAATATACATCTATAAGAAAGAAATAATGAGACAGTAACTGGAAAAATAATAATCAAAATATAACTGAACTCCACTATGTGTCAGGGACTTGATATAGCTTGATCCCTACATTTTAAAAATTAGATATTTTATTTTTAACCAGTGTAGACTTACAGAAAAGTTGTAAGAAGAGAACAAAGAACTCATATATACACTTTGCTTAGAAATTTTATTCAAATTTTATAATACACCCCCAACAATAATATGCTAGTAAAGCATTTAAGTTAGGAATTATGCATTACACCCACCTGCCTTTTGAGTCTCTTTGAATCTGCAATATTTCTTTAGTCTTGCCTTTACCTCAGTGACTTTAATATTCTTGATTATTACTGTAGGTCCTCAGCTTAGTTTTGGGTAACTGGCCCCATGATTATATCCCTAATTTGAGATATGCTCACTTCATCCTTTTGGGTGGCACATGATGTCAGAGGTAATGTTAGACTTAATCACTTGATTAAGATGATGTTTGCCAGATTTCTCTACTGTAAATTCATTTTCTCCCTTTGTAATTAATACATAATTTTTTTGGTGAGAGTATACAAAGATCGTCTGAAAACCTCATTCCTCATCCATGTTCACCTGGTAATATTAGCATCATTGATGCTTTCGGAACTCTTATGATGGTTACCAAGGGTAATTTTCTACTATTGTAATTCATCTACACTTATTTTCTCTGACTCTCTGTAATAAAGACTTTTCTCAATTCATTTGTGTGCATGTATGTATGTGTGTATGTATATTTATTTATAACTGTGAACTCATGGGCTCCTAGTTATTTAATGAGTTATAACTTTCTATAACCATGATTTACTTCCTTCTTCAATATGAAGTCAGATTTGACTAGTGAAGCTTTTTAACTAGCTCCTCTATCCTTTAGACAAGTTTCCTTCATTCTTCGAGTATTTCCTTACTTTTTAGTATTACAAAACATTATACTCTCATTTTCCTAACTAAACTGTAGCATCAGCTATTTCTTGAAGAGTATCTGGTCCTTTTCAGGAAAGGATGGTATTTGGAAGCAAAAATCTGTATACTAGGCATGCTAATTGCTCTTGTGATATTACTGTTCTCAGACTCTTAGAAGACTGAGCAAGAAAACATATGCATGTAAGTGTGTATACATTATCCCCAATCATTAGGGCTGCTATGAAAAAATATCAGAGACTGGTAGCTTATAAACGACTGAAATTTATTTCTGATAGTTTTGAAGTCCAAGGACAGGATGCCAGGATATGGTCAGGCAAGTGTTCTCTTGCTAGTTACAGGTTTTTTCACAACCTCATATAGTGGAAGGGGCAAGTTGGAATCTGTTGCTCTTATGAGGGCATAAGTCCTTCTCATGAGGCCTCATACTGCATGAGCTAAGTACTCCCCAAATATCCCATCTCAATACCACGATACTTGGTATTAGGATTTTAACATATGGGTTTGGGAGAGAATCAAACATTCCAGACCATAACATGCATATTTGTATTTACATTAATCTGTATGTATTATATATAAAGTGTGGGGGTTCTGTTAAAGCCTTCAACTCCAACCTAATACCAGACAGTTGATTCTAGTTTCACCCTTTCCACTTCACATTTCTGACGGCGAGAAAGACCCATTTCAAACTACCTAAACCCCTAAATGTAGTCAAGTTTTCGCACACTATTTGATTGCAAACCTTTGTCCCTTAGCTCCAACGGTCATTGAATTTGATGATTCTGTTTCTAAATTATTTTTTGATGAAAGCAAGAAACAAAGGCAATAAATACTTGAAAAAGTTAAGATGGGGGGAAGGGGAGGGAGAGAGGAAGAAGAGAAACCTTTACATACATGATTGCATTTAGAGTATGACCTTTGAAAAATATATATCATCTTAATTTCACAGAGGTTGAGGACTTGCTCAAGGTCACACAGTTCATAATTGATGAAATTGGAATTGAGCCCCAGGACTGACACCCAACCAAAGATTCAAACATGATTGTCTATAAGCCTTTTGTCTGCCATCCTTATCACTATCTAGATCCGGCATTATTGCATTTCTTGATTATTCTATGTGCTTACCCTCACTGAAATTGCTTAGCACCTAACGCAAGAAGAGTTTATTCCAAGTGCTAGAACTAATGTAAACAGAGAATTACACTATTACAGTTACATGTGGTGTTATAATTACATCAGAATGCTGCTCAGTGACTGGCGCGTCCTATGCGCCACGCTGTCGCCATATTTGCAGATGTTCAGTCTTACTTTTATTAAGCATGACAATGCCCAGCAGGATCCATTTTGTCTGATTATCCTCAAATGGAGAAGAATATTAAAAGGCAGGATAATTAAAAATATATGCCCAAACAAAGGATGTGTCTACAATTCCTTTTCTAGTGCTTTGAAATAGTTCAAATTTCTCAGCTGGCTCTCGTGCACAGAGTACTAAAAGGATGTCTTAAATTTAGACATATGTCTTCATTCTGTTTAATGTGCCAGAACAAAAACATAGCTTGAGACCACCATGAATTGATGTCTAAGTGCTGGAACGCTGGAGAACACTCGTATTTCCACAGGGCTAAATGTCATCATAGAGTTGTGATTGCACTTTCCCCTATGAGAACATAGCCTTCTATTTTTAAGATTTGCCTCTTCCAATTCTATTCCCATATCCCTCCTTGAGTTCTCATAATGGCTTTCTTTTATTTGATGCAACTTCAGAGGATTCAAATCATACTATAGTTAGCTGTGATGCATTTATAGAGAGTATGGGGGAAATCTCATCACCACCATATAAGGAAGTAGACTGAACAGATATTCTTTAAAGGATGAAAATGTTACAAAATCTATTAAGCTATTTTCAGGTTTATGTATCTTTTAAAACTCTGAGAGTGAAGACATAGGTTTGTATCAGAGAGACTGAGGTTTCTAAAATATTGGGTGTCAAATAACTCTATTGGAAAGGGAGCAAGGTTTTTGATAAAATATTGTGGTAGTGAGAATATTAGAAAAGTAATGTCATCCCTGTCTTACCAGTCTGATACTGTTCCAGCCATCCAGCATACATATCACCCATAGGCTGGTAATAATGCAGATTCTGATTTTGTTGGTCTGTAATGCAGCCTATTACATCTACTTGAGTTGATACTAATACTGTTGGAGCACAGACCACTCTCTGAATTGCAAGATCAAAGAAAAATTAAGACAGAAATGCTTTTCTTCCAAGACTCCAGGGATCTAACTTTTAGTTAACTTTAAGTTTAGTGGTAGTTCCATACTACTATGGAATAATAATGTAAGCCTAATTTGATCTAGGTAGAAGGAAATAAAAAGGAAATGAATATGATTTAGAAATCATCTTAATTACCATACCCAGAGAGCCAATAAAACACTGAGTGTCAACAACAGAAAGTTCTATGAGATCAAACCAGGACTTTAAACAAGGTGTACACCATCACAAAGGGGGGAATAATTTGATGAGAGTAATGGAAACCGAAAACACTGAGTCATGCACAACAACTTAAGAGTTTCCAACAAAGCTTAGACCCTCACTAGTTTGCCATGAAAACAGGGATGTAAAGGTGAGAAGATACTGAAGAAAGGGTATGAGATTCAGTAACAAACAGCCTTTGCCAAACAGACGTCTGTCTTTGAGTGAAAATGAATGGAGATGCTGTGAAGTTCTGAAAAACAGTGTGAGGCTACAAAAATCATGGGCCTGGAAGACTTAATCACTGGTAACTTGATGGCATGCACTGATGAACTGAGTATAAAAGTAGCCCAGACTTAACCTGCAAAGTATCCATTCAATGACCAAGTACAACTTTCTCAAAAGCAGTTTTACTCTTGAAAGGAAATCTTTTCCCTGCAGCAGTGTTATAGAACTGAAAAGTCTTAGGAACACATATGTCTTTGATTAACTGAAGAGACTTCCACAACTCTTAATTACTGAGTCTACTAAAAGTCCAATTTGGCCATTTAGATGTGGCAATAACATAACAGGTTTTTTTTTTTTTCTAAACACAAATGTTTATTCCAGAACTCAGTTCTCATTTAATTGAGGATGCCTGTACTCATGTATTTGCTATTTTGTATTCATTATTTTATTTTCACATTTTTGACATTGGTTTCCACAAAAATGTGTGTTAACTTTTAAAAGGATGTTTAGGACTTTGCCTAGACACCTGGTGTCTTGTTGAAATTGGCCATCTGTTCTGTCCTAAGTGGAATTTCAGTCTCTTGAATTAACACAAATCTCTGGCATGTTTGTTAAGGCAACATTTCTAATTTAAGTATTTAAATAAAAATCATTGAGCTTTGTGCTAGAAAGAAAGTGAAAATAAAATGTAAGGAAAGACTATGAAGCAATACACTGGTAAGTTTGGTGCATTTTTTTTTTTTTACTAGACTCAATCTGAGAGCAATGTTGACTACTGACTCCTTGATTCAAAACAGGAAAATGGACAGTGGGATATCAACTAATACTAGATAGTCTTTTAAATTGTATTCTGCTTGTTGAAACAGGTGTGTGTTAAATTTGGAGAGAGTTCAAAGAACAGCACTGAAGATGAGTAAGGTTGGGAGAACTCATGTTAGAAAAAAAGAGTAAGAACAACTTTAAATCTTCAAAAATGTTTTCAATACTATATGCTTATTGGAGAAAACTTAGAAGATTCTGAAAAGTATAAATGTAAAAAAATTGCATTAAAAATCATCGGAATCAAGGATTTTTTAAACATGATCACATAGGTGTTTGCTTATAATGTTGAAAGAACAAAAGTTCATTAATTATGATGCAGATCAATCATAAAAATATCTTTACAATGAATTTTTTGTTTCCCTTTTTGACATCATTGAGTAAACTAACATTTATGGAATTATTTTTAAAAATAAATATATACAGTGTGTTTTACCAGTCTGAAAATTACAGAAAGTCCTGAATAATATTAAAAACATGTTTTGGAATGTCCATTTATTAGCTATCTGGACCTAGTTTAGTTATCTGTTTGTCAACAGAAAGTCTAAGTGCCTGAGTCAACTTGGATTTTCACCAAATCTAACATTTCAATCTGGTTTGTGGCTGGAGAATATCAATAAGATTACAATTATTTTTTTTTCAGGTGAGATCCAAAATTCCCCTGGCTTAGAAGTTTCTAGTGAAGCTTAAAGGAAAAGGTTTTCCCTTTGAATACAATATTTTTCACTGAATGTCAAAAGAAATGATATATAGCCCTGAAAATAGTCTATTGTCCTACAAGACTAATTTTGTGAATCATACATATTGCCTATGGTTCCAGAATAATAATTACTTTTAGGCACTTTAATACATATAACATCAGTTTCAAATGAAAGAACTGACTCATGTCCACATTACTGAGACTGAGAGATACTGGGGCTAGCTTATAATCAGGTAATTAATGTAATCTCCAGCAGATACAAAATGATGGAATGCAGTCAGGATCAATATATTCTAAGGACATTTTCGAGTACTGGGCCATATTTTAAGATGGCATTGACCAGAAAAAAAAAAAATTTGGAGTGGAAGCATACATTGAATTTTTGATGAGAAATTTATTCCATTTCAACTAAGAGAGGCCTTAGATGAAATGAAGTAAGTAGAGTGGGTCCTCCAATAAATTATTTTGTTCAGAGTTGTCTCATTGTAATTTTAATAAGAAAAAAATAGCCCAGTTAACACTAGGAAAAAATTAAGTTATTTGAAAAACTGCTTATGTAGTATTGTTTCCCTTAAATCACAGTTTTTAAGAACTTATCTAAAATATTGTGAGGATTTATTAATGTAGTTAGGATGCCTTTCCATCAGAACCTCATTACTGGGAAACTATTTTGTCTGTTTTTTTTTTTTTTTCCCTGAAAGATAGAGTCTCTCTCATGTGACCTTTACTCTTCAAACCACAGCTTATTGGTCTAAAGTTCAAGTCCAACAAGTTTGGAATGAAAACATGTTCCTCAGACTGACATGCTGGTAGTTCACTTCCAATTGCTAGGATCATATTTGCTCTCACTTACTGTGAGGCATCTTCTCTAAAAAGCAGGTGTGCTTTGGAAGAGTCCTAGGTGCCTTGCAGCTGTGCTGTTTTAGAGTTGCCTACCTTTTTCCTGTTATCAGAACAGGGGTGGTCTACTTCCATTTGTTTAGGGTTAGCATCTTCTAAAATGTGTTCACACTTTGGTACAAACGTGGAGGAGCTATTAACCTACCAGTACCGGATCTGACCTGCAGAAATTCTGAGTTAGTGGGTCTAGAGTAGACCTACAAGACCCAGTTCTCAGTTAGTACTGACACTACTCTTCTTCTCACCTATAGCTTGGGAACCATTGTAACCTGCCTAAATGATCTTCTTTTACTCTTACAATGGTTCTGCATGATGGGAATATTTCTCCAATTTATATTAGGAATTAGATATTCAGTTGTTAAGAGAAATTTGTTTCATAATGCTCAGGTTGGAATGGTTTGAGTTAATGTGGGTTCCAGGCAGTATTTCTGATGCTAGAGACTACTGCAGCATGGAGCCTGTCTTGGAGCTTTGTGCCCAGGCACCCCCTGGAAAGTGCTTTGCATCTTCTGACAGCTGCCACTTTGGATCTTGCTCTTGCTAACTTTTTTTTTTTTCTTAAACTCATATCACAATATTTCTTTAAAAATTCTGGTACCTGAATTATCTGAGTCTGCTACAGTCCTGGAACACTTGTTTAAGACTTTATTTGTTGTTACTAACAGTGCTTAGCAGACTGTTGTTTTGCTTTGCCCTCCACCTTCTTTCTAGTCAAGAGCTTTTTCACTTTGCTAGTTATTGACTGAGGCATGATGGTAACCTAAATCACATAATCATGTGTCTTGCCTTGTGTTGATTTTCTTTGGAAAATTAAGTAGTCTTTAATCACCTTCAGAGGTGACTCTGATGTTCATTAACAGAGAAGTAAACAGAATTTTTAAAGAAGTTTCTTTAGCTATAACCAGGGAAGAGGGCAATGACTCCCCACTGATTTAGATTTATGAAACTGTTTTAACAAAGAAGGATTTACTAGACTATCATACTTAATACGTCCATGAAGGTTATTTACTGTCTTTTGTTAGGTTCTAGATGTATCAAACCATCTAAATATAGGTCTGAGTTTGATTTTCCGGCTCCCCACATGTTTGTTGCTTCTAAATTGGGAAGCATCTACACTGCGAAGATTTAGTTGGCCACTATAATTAGGGTAACCCTTTTTGGAGTTTGTTTTTCAAAGGAAATCAATTTACTTTCTAGCTTATAAATAATAATCTCATGATTTTGTTGAAATAATTGCTTTCTCGAATCTGATTTCTTACTATAATAAATCTGAGTTGAGGACCAAGTTGTTCCAAGTGACGACCTTTTCCAGTGACCCCCCACCCCCGTCCCTTTGAAAATCATATAACTCTCCAGGGCAGTGAACGTCAACCTCAGTTGTAATGAGTTGACAAAATCCCAGTTGTTTTCTGTTTTTTGTTTGTTTGTTTTTCAATGGATGCCTGGGTTCATTCTAGAAAATATGGACACAGTTGTATGAATTGGGACATTGATAAAACTTCCCAGGAGATTCTAATGTGAATTCAGAGTTGAGAAACAGTCATCTAGAAGATGACTACTACTTTGTCTAAAAAGCAGTATTAGTGCTAGTCTAATTATGGTTAAAGAAGATGCATAGAATGCTTAGGGGGTTTTGTTTTTGTTTTTGTTTTTTTTTTTTCTGTAGTGGACCTGATTAATGCTTGCTTTATTCATTACAAAATAACCTAAAATTTTATGAAAATGTAGTAAAAAAATTGGGGGGGGGGGCTTGCAGTCCTGCCCTGGGGTCCAGAAAAATTAACAAGTAATTGTGACTTTCTATCTCCACCTGGTGGCAGAAAATACTATAGTCTACAGAAAATACAATACTGTAATAGGAACAGACAATTTTAAATTAAAAAAAAAATTCAATAAAGTAGCATTGTTGGTCACAGAGCTGACAACTGTTTACATGTGTCCTCTCTGATTGAGGTTAACAAAAATCTACAAGCCAAGCAGAATAGTGATTACTTCTTTTTTTAATCTTGTTCCAAGACCCTAAGTTTTATTTTACTTTGGAACTTAAAGCTGCCATATAAGCAAAACATGAGGAAGTCTTTCTTCCCTATTGTACCTTTCTTTCTGCATGAAATATTGTTGAAGGTTGGGTAAAGACAATTTGGAAAGAGGGATTCTGATTGGGTAATTATCATTTTTAGTTATTATAATTTATGTGAAATAAATTGAGTTTAATTAAATTTTTAAACTTTCTAAAACTCAATTTTTTTGAATGTAAAATGAGGAGACTAAGCATAAAAATTATATAGTCCATGGCAAATGATCAATTAATTAGTACTATTATAATTGATGGGATGTAAAAAGGGCAAGTAATATGAGCATAAATTTATCCTTTGCAATTTATGATTTGCTTGATTTTATTATATATTAATTATTCAAGTAAGAGTGTAGTCTCTAATACACTTCTGTTATCAAATCTTGACTACTCTGCTAATTAACCTTGTGATCCCTGTTGCTCAAGGTCTCTGTTCTTCAGACTATTTTTCATCTGTAAACCAGGGTACTAATTTTACTGACCTCACTATGAAATCATAACTACTAAATACATTACCACATATAAAATTGCCTATTATATTAACCATTTTCAATAAATGATGATTGATTTTGTTATTATTGTTCCTTTTATTTACCAAGTTTTGTGTTAGGTTGCCAGATGCCACTGTTGTCTGGATTGTAAACAGTAGTACAGTAAAAAAATGTTTGAAAATATTAACCTGCATTTAATTGTATCAACAAAAATAAAAATTGTATCTGCATCCAAAGATAAGACCATACAGGCAGTCACTCATTTATTTACTATCCTCTACCTTTAAATAAAATATATGAATTTTAAATTGAAATGAGTTTTGTAGTTTAAATAAATAGTTTGATATACATTGGAGTTTTCATATACCATTTTTACTTTCTTTCCTTTTGTCCCAGAAGTATCCTACATTACCGTCTGTTAAAAGTTTTAAACATAGCAGAGGGAGATAAAGAATGCATTCTAAAGAAGCAGAGGGGTATCTAGACCATGAGTGACCCATAATTATGTTTCAATACTCTCTTCCTCTTTCCCAAGGTTGACATTTAATCCACCATGACTAGTAATCTAAGAATCCATTAATTATTTAATACTTAAATTCTATTAAGATCAAACTCAGTTGTTGCTATTGTTGATATAACCATAATACATTTCTTTGCCTAATGGATCTATTTCAAGTATGTGACCTTTATATTTACATATTTGCCTAGTTAAATCAAAACATGCATATAATTATCTGCCTACAGATTAGAATTTGAAAATCTGGACAGACAGAGTGAGTAAAGGCAGAAATTTCATAGTAAGACTATTAGTACAACATTTTGTAATAATCTTCACATGTTCTAGACACAGAAAAACATAATCAAAAAATCAGTAACTGAAAAGGAAACACTCTGATCAAAATATCTCTCAGAGTTTCCAGAATCAGTTTATTCTTCTACTGAGAACTGCATGAATCATCTGGGCAGTTTGGCAAGTTCAGGACCTTGAGGATTCAGTTATCATTCCAAAGAGTTCATTCTCAGTAAGTCTTCTTGATCTGCTATAATAATTGTTATTCTTTTCTTGTTCAATTCATTCATGAATATAAAATAACCTTTTAGCTTCTGATCTTGAGCAGAAAAATATTAACATTTCAATCAAGAACTAAAATCTCCATTTTTTAAAAAAACATAATCAAGCTATATGAGGAACTGAAAATTGTGTTTCAGTACTATTGTTTTCAAAGTACTTTCATGCCTCTATGTTTTTATCATCATAAATATTTGTCATTAAAGACATTTCAGAATAAATACCATACTTTTACCAAACAAAGCATTAAAAGAATAATGTGACAAGTATTCATACAGTCTTTAAGACGGAAAGTGTAGGACCAGGCATGGTGGCACAGCCTGTAACTGGCAGCCTAGGAAGCCACGGCTGGGGCCAAGGATTGAGGTTCGAGTCCCGCCAGGGGCCCATAGTGAGACCTAGTTCCAAAAAATAGCTGGGCGTGGTGGTGCGTGCCTGTAATCCCAGCTACCTGGGAAGCTGAGGCTAGGGATTAATTGCTTGAGTTTGTGGTACCATGGGCAACGTAAGCCTGCAGATCCATGGGCAAAATAGCAACACCTAGTCTCAAAAAAAAAAAAAATATTACTTAAAGAGTACATTAGTTGCAATTTCATTGTGAAAAATTATCAATTTTTTGGCTATTATTTTGCACAAATGTCCTGCCAAAATTATCTGGTATAAATTGCTTTTTATCATCTTATATTAATTATTATATTTCTTAAATTATGCTTCTTATGTTATTATGATGATGACATGTTCAGAGCTATATATAATGATCACATAATTCTATTAGCCTAGATTTGGTTCTGGCTTATTTAAGAAGATTTAAATTTTAATTTAAAAATCCTTAGCATATTCAAAGATTCTCATACGTTTTGACTCTTCTGCATGTAGTCCTAATAGAAATGAAGCAGATATACTAATTGTAAAAATGTTGAAAGAATATCTACCTAGTTGTTACGCATTTTGCGTTCATAAATTTTAGAGATGGAAAGTATTTCAGCAATATTCTTGTCAGGTAGTATTTGAAAGAATGAAAGACCTTATAGTTCTGCTTCAAATTCATGAATTTTTGAGGCTAGGAATTTGAATTTCAAGTGCAATATCCTGATACACCATAGTAGTTGGGCACACATACATAGAGTGTGGGCACATGATATTTTACAGATATAGCTTCAGTTCCTTCCTCTGTAAAATGCAAACATAATTTTCTGCATAATGAAACTTTAAAGAGCTAATATGGAAAGGGCTTCATATAACTGATATTTGGTAAGCACTAAGTTCCTGATTATTTTTTAAAATTATGTTATACTATATTGTGCTAAATCTAAAAGTTAAGAGGACAGCTTACTCTCAGTGGACATGTTTGTCTAAGTCCCTTAGATAGAGAATCCTTTTTCTGGATCCATAGTATTATTTCTTGAATTCAGTGGAGACATTTGCCTCTATTATTTATTAACTATTTGACAAAAAAAGAAAGATGAAATATCTTCAATGTACTACCTTTATATCTCCAGTAATCTCAATAGAAATAAATCAAAATAAAGATAAACTCTACACTAATATTTTGATAAGAATTAGTAGTTATTACTATTGGTTTGGATATTACTTCATCTGACATGGTACTATTGCATCTCAGGCTTTGTTTTTTTTTTAAGTTATGAAATAGAGAATTTGTCAGGTCAAAATTCCCTTAAGTTTTTGGCTAAGATGTTCTTGTTGAATGGCTTAGCAGTGAGTAAGAATACTTTTTCCCAGGAGTCTAGGTAAATCTAGTCTTCTTCCCCCCCCCCCCTATTTATACTTTTAAATCAATAATGATAATAGATTTTACAATGCAGTAGTGAACTGGGAAAGAATTTTGACTAAGGTAGAATTTAAACCTTAGCGATAATGTGGTGATAAGATGTCTTTTCACTGCATGCTTAGTGTACAAGGAATATCAGTGGGCTCACAAGATATGAGAATAAAATTCTGTGGTAATCATAACACTTCATAATTGCCTGGCCGTTACTGTGACAAAAACCCTTCCCTTACCCCACTCCATTTTTCTACTCCTCCTGTGCCAGGCTGCATTCTGAACTCTATTTGATAGTCCACACACACACACACACACACACACACACACACACACACACACACACACATATATACACATATACATATATATACAGGCCTCTAATTTCTTCTGTACCACACTTATCACTGTAAGAGCCACTGTTTACTGAGGATAAGAGCATTCTGGATTTGTACATTCTGAATTTAGACCCTAAATTCAAGAATATCAGAGGTAATTTGCTAATCATTTTACATAGCGATCATGTGCCCCAGTTTGTCACAAGCAGCTCTGTTTAACCCTATTAATGACATTATTGTTCTGGTATCATTAATGATCGTTCTTTTTATTCTTAAATGAATTACCCCCAGTTACGGGCAACAAATGATCTGTCATTAATGTAAATACAGAAGTGTGTACAGTTGTACACATATATACAATAAATACATATATATGCATAAATACGAAATACAAAAAATATTTTTTTGTTTTTGTATTTATGATTTTTTAGTTTGCAGTAATAAATTACAGCAAATATGGTGAGTTAAAAACAACAGGAATTTATTGTTTCAGAGTCTGGAAGCCACCAGAGTACAATCCAAGGGGACCAGTGTTATGCTCTTTTTGAAGACTATGGTAAAGAAAACCTGGCCTATTTCAACTTCTGAAGGTGCCTGACATTCTTGATCTGTGTTAACATCACTGCAGTGTTTATCTGTATCTGTACTTGGCCTTCTCTCAGTCTCTGTCTTTGTATCTCTTCCATCTTTTAGAACCATCATTGAATTTAGGGCCTAAATTCAAAATGCACTAATCCAGAATGCTCTTATTTCAAGGTCCTTACCTTAATTATACTGGTTTTCCAAATTAAATCTTTCTCTGATTTTTTGGGTTCATGTATTTTTTAGAACTACAATTCAGCCCACTATATATATAAATATATGTCATAAATTCTAAAATTATCAGATAAAAAGAAAATGAAATCTTAAATTTACCCAAAAAGAATCCCCAAATTCCCATATAATACAGTATGCATAATATTGTGTGTACATCTTGGTACAGTAACTTATTCACATTAAAGTTTGAAACTGCTTGGTTCAACAAAAGGAATGATAATAAGAAAAATATTTTTTTCAATCGTTAGGAAATTTAAATAATTGTTTATGCCTTTAAAGTAATGATCAAAGTCTTGAAGGAGGAAGCTTGGAGAATTAAGAGCTCTCCTTGCTCCAGGGTACACTCCGTTCTGTTGTATTAAGCCTGCTTAAACTCAATACACGTTACAAGAATTAAGGTAGCAATTTCTTTTTTAGCTGTATTGCATATAAGCCTTATTCTGATTCATAAGCTCTCCCCATATCACGGAAAAGAAATTTTTGGCTCAGAGATCTGATGTTTCCAGTCAAAGTTCACATCTAGAAAGCTGTAGAACTAAGATTCTAGTCCTGATTTCAAAACAGTCTCTGAAGTATTGTCTTTGCAGCAATTAATAATTAGGTACTAGTTATATTAGGTGGAATAATTACATTTGACAAGTATAATGAAGTATAAATAATATAGATTTAATAATAGGGCGCGATTTATATATATAATTAAAAAACAAATACAATGACTTTTAAATTTATTTATATATTCTAAACATGATTGTAAACCATGCTATCTCAATAAAAATGCAATTACAAAAAATAGATGTTAACAACTTAAACGTTACTAAATGATACAAACGTTACTAAAAATGAGAGAAAACTCATTCCTCCTGGTCTGTTTGCCTAACTAAAGAAATCACTATGTGCCCAGGCATACAATGACTATTTTTTCAGTAATGTAATACACATTATATATATATATATATATGTTTTTTTACATATATATGTTTTTTTTTTTTTTTTAGAGTTCTCTAAACCCTGCAAGGGAAACATTCTCAGTTTTTGCAACTGTTCATCTTTGAAATTGTTTCCAAGACTGCCTTCTTGTTTGTTTAATCTATCATTGTCTTTCTTTAAGTGTTATGCTTTCTCCAAGTATAACCTATAGCAAATAAGAAGAGATTCCACTTAGAATTGATATGGTGCAAAAATAGAACTCCTCATGTATCACAATGTAACAAGATCCTATTTTATTTGATAAATTTGTTAGTTTTTAAATGGGAGTATTTGAAGATATATTTTATCTTGACCAGACATATCTTTGTCCTGAAATCATATCAAAATAGGCAGATGCCTCCAACCAACAAGCCAAAGGACAAAAGCCATATTTTTTAAAATGTGGCTTCTGCTACCCAGATTCTTTCAGATTCATACCACCACATGTAGCAGTTCCCAGTCAAATGCAATTTCACAACAGGGCTTTATTTGCAAGGAAAATTAACGGGGAAAACAAAAAGTGCTTAAAGTCACAAGTAGCTAGTTACCTTACCCCAGTCACCATTTTTCCTCCCAAAGTTTCCAAAGACATATTCATGAAGGTGCCCCTTTGCCTCTCCCAACCTTAGGCAGACACTCTGCAAAGTCCAGTCTTTTTCTCCAGTGGCTTCTTTTTGCTTCTACTCTCTCCAGCATTCAGAACTGCTCTGCTTCTCCAAGGCTCTTCAAACTTTTTCAACAAATGCTTGATGCAAAAATCAGCTTTCCAAATCCCTGACTGTCTCCAGGTACCAGCTTCCCATGCCACCTTGCTGAAGTGTCACCCTCTTCACATCAGCCACTCTTCTGCCAGCCACTCTTCCACCATGACTCCTTGCCACCTCCAGTTCACTCTTCCAAGCGGCTTCTGCCCAGCCTGACCATTCCGGCTCCTCCTTACTGGTCCGCATTCTCATGTCTCCTTTTCTCAAAAGTCTCCATCTCAGTCTCTGTTCTTTTCTTTTTATCTCTCTCTTTCTTTCTTTTTTCCCTTTCCCTTCTTGAAAACCAGAAGCTCCAATTTCCCCTCACACCCCCTTCTGGTGATCCATTTTCTCCTCCCCACCGGGACCTTGAAACAATAGCCCTGGGAGGTGTTAGTTTCACCAGTTCACCAAGGCTGCTCAAGATTTGCAACAAGGTAAAAGAAGTACCCTTATCCCTTTGGGGTCATCTTTCTCCTCTGTGTTTTTCAGACACAGATACCGGCAATGCCTAAACGTTATGAATAAATATACTGCCCATGTTGGGGTCACAGTTTCTGACCTACTTGGCATGAAACAAAGATTTCTTATCTGTTACGTTCTTGTAACTTTTTTTTTCCTTGAAGGGGATCATAAATATCCATTTAGCAGGTAGTTCTAGTATTTTCACCCCCTGGTAATTAACACAGTTCATACTTCTTCATTGTTTCCATCATATTGTCGCCCTATTTAAAAAATTAGAACATTCTCCTCCTGTCTTCTCAACTGTATCTCAAGATTTATCCAAACTAACATGTCTTTGATCATATCAGCAGTCTGTTACCTACCTTAAAATCTACTAATATGAACCTCAGTCCTAAATATTTTGGAGTGGGTAGGCACCTGCCTACTATCTTGTCAACTAATTGGTCTTCAATTTCCTCTTAAAGATATATTCTAGACTCTGGGATTTGAGAATTCTCCTTATGAGTCAAAACTTTTTATCTTACTTCTCTTACATGTTATTATATTCCATCTTCTGGAAAGGTGTACATTCCTACAATTATAGGTCTTCTTTCTTTCTTCTCATATATACTAACATATACCATCCTCCAGAGAGATGTTCATTTCTATAATTTCTACAATTACAAGACTTACCTGCATTTAAAGAATTCTGCTTTTATAAAATCTAGCATTTAAAGACTCATGGTATTGTTTTCTTCAAGAAGGTTTCGCATTTCTCATATGCAACATCTGAATAAAAAAGAAAATACCTGTGATAAATTCTTATGATTCCACTAATTCAGATGAGTCAATAGGAGATTATGATCTCCATGACGTCAGAATTGTTGGGTATTTTAATATTTACTTCCCATTAATCTGTGATTCTGTTGGAAAATAATTGAAGGGGACAAAATTATGTAGTAGTGCTCATTCTCAAGAACAATAGAGCAGTAAAGGGATTGTTTCTCTATTTTTATTTCTTTGATTCTAAATAATATTTCCAGAAATAGAAATAGACAAGAAATCAATGTTTTAAAAGTTGCAGTGACTGAACTAAAACCACAGGAAACGTAGTCACTGTTATGTTATAGGAAATAGGGAACTTTTTACATCTGTTGCATGACCTTGTAAACCCCTTCAAACTTTACCACCAAAGTCTGCTAACTTCAGAGGAGAGTGAAAATAACCAGATTCTGGGGGTATCTTAAAGAATTAGCTAGACTTAGTCCATTTTATACATTACATTTTAAAGTCTAGAGTTTAAAAACCCTTACATGATTCGCTTTTTGCTATATCCATTACAGTGTTTCTGTTATTCTAAATAAAAAATAAAAATAAATCTAGTTGTCTTTGACTTTTTATTTCAAATCTCCTGGATATATGTTGAACAAAATTCAAACTCCAAGATGTTTTTTTGAAAAGTGTTGATGTATGGTTGATGGAAAATTAGCTGCACATATAGGATGTAAGTATACAATTTGATATTTTGAGTATATATACATTTGTGAAACCATCACCACAATCAAGACAATGAGCATATCTATCACTCAAAAGTTGTAGAATAACTTTTTTTTCTCTTTCCTGTCCTTTTCTATTCCTCCCTCTACAAGAGGTCCCATATCTTCTTTCTGTCAATAAAGATCACAGTTTTTCTAGAGTTTAATACTAGTAAAGTCAACTAGTGTGTGTGTTTCTGTCCTTTTCTTTACGTATTAATTTTGAGGTTAATTTTTATGTTAGAGCATGCATAGCTCATTCTTTCATATGGGTATACCATAAAATAGAACAATAGACATTCTAATGATGGGCACTATGGTCATATTTTTATCATATTACACATTAAAGTTTCTCTAAACATTCAGGTGCAAGTCTGAATGAATATATTTTCCATAGTTTTGGAGCAACAGAGTAACACACACCTTTTTTAAAATTATTATATTTTTTTAGTTTGCATCATTATCTACCCAGGGTTCACCACCTTATCACCTGTAAATCATCTTCTTAATCTTTTGTGCCCTTCCCCCTCCTGCTTCCCGCCCTCCCCTCCTCATGTTCTATGCTTCAATTTTGCTGAGAGTTAGTTTTAAATATTTCTTGTCTGCTTGTTTGTTTGCTCTTTATCGCTCCTATAAGTGAGACATCCAGTATTTCCCTTTTTTCTTTCTCACTTATTTCTGCTAGCATGATTCCTTCTAGCTTCATCCAGGTTGTCACAAATGACGTAATTTGGTTTTTGACTGATGAATAATATTCCATCTGTACCATTCATTTCCCATTCAATCCAGCAATCCCACTGCTAAGAATCTACCCAAAGGTTACAAAACCTCTAATTCGAAAAGGCATCTCTACCCAGATGTTTATTGCAGCACATTTACAATAGCCAGGATGTGGAAGCAATCAAACCCTCCCCCTCCAAAAGTAGCACATACCTTGTATGTGAAGGATTGTTTTAAGATCTTTCCAAAATATGCTTCCTAGAGTATAAGTTTTGTTCACTGTTTATATTTAGTCAATATGTTTTCAGAATCAATAAAGGAAATTAGATTGGAAAAAAGTAGAAATGTGTATCATGTTATGAAAGGACCCTCAATAGATTCAGGAAATTGTACATCTTCTTACCATATAGCATTAAACAAGTTGCTTAGTCTCTTATATTTTAACTTTCTTTTCTATCCTTTCTAAAGGAGATACCTTTTTTTATCCTTTCTAAAGGAGATGGTTTTGGTTTGCTATCCTTTTATGATTATACTAAAGTCTCCAAATCGCTGACATGACAAAAAATGATACTAATTTGGTGTTAAAATTTAAACAGACTTGTACTGATTCATTGGCAAAATCAGGCTTAAATTAATGGGAAGTTATTTTGAGTTTTATTTACATATTTAATTAAAAACTATTTAAATAAATAGTTTTATTTATCTATTTAAATATTCTGTTATGTTGTTACAAATATATAAGTGAATTTGCTGCAGTCAAATGCTCTACCCCTGAGCTATACCCCCTATATAAGTGAATTTCATTATGGGTTACTACACTATATTTGTTGGTTTGTCACATGACATTTTGTATACTGGTATAATCCTGCTAAAATATGCCAAAAATTTAATTCTGAAATACAACTATTCCCTTAATAAGAATTGTGAGTTCTCCACTTACATATATAAGATTTAGATTTGCTTATGGTTAAGAAAAAAATTGTTCCAAAATAGCTCAAATAGGTTTATTTCTCTCCATGCAAAGATTTACAGATAAATAGTTCCAAGTTTTTATTATGGGTGTATGTCAGGAACTGAGACTTTTCATCATATGACTGCCTTGTGTGATTTTTGATCCTAAGATCTTGTCATAAGTAAGAAAACTTCTGGAAGAACAACCATTTATTTTGCTATTTAGTCTATAAAAAGGAGAAAGAGGAGAAGTAGGGCTACATCACACCTTTTAAGGACACTCCCCAAAACCCTATATTGTTCTTAACCTCGTGGATCTATCTGGCTGAAAGGAATATAGGAAATGTGATCTTTATCTTAGAATGCTGTAAATTCAGTTAAAAATTGAAGGTGCTTTCACTGCAGAAGAATAAATACTGAGAAAAATTGTACTTTCTGCCTCATTGCTTTTCTATCTCACTGGTTAGTTGTGGTAATAAAGAGAAAAATAATAGATATGAAACAACTTAAGTCAAAACTGCTACATAACTATAGGTTTAATAGGAAGAAGGACCTTAAATAGGGTAACTTTTAACTTTCTCACAGGGTTTTGATGTATCACTTTGGTGGTTTCTTAGCATATCATTGGGATTATGTTGTAAATAGTGGGCGAATGCCAATTTCTACTATTACTCAAAGACTTTCTTAATTATTTTTTGTCTACCAGGAAACCTAGTGTTTTTTTAAAGACACTTGAACATATGGCATGTTTCCAGAAAGCCAAAACAAAGTTGAAACAGCTTTAGCTTCAAACAGTTTTGTTCACTTTTTTCTCTCCCCACATTTTCCTGGATCTTTTCTTAGAACTGTGATCCTGGTAACAGTTCTGTGACTAGTAAACCTTATTCCCACCTATTTGTGCATATGTTAGTATTATTTTCTAGATATCTAGGTATTTTTCAGGGTGCTTATATTTGTTATAATTTGAAATAATAAAAATCTTAATCTTATCTAGAGAAAAAGAAGGATTAAAGTCAAGTTTATTTAAGTAATTCAGGGATGCATGTCTGCAAATGTATATAAATGTGATAAATAACAATTAAGTCTAGGAACAACTTAACCTGCTGAAATAGAGGACTAATCATCTGCATCTCTCTCTGTAACTAGTTTAGTGAGTTCAATTTAGGAGGCAAGGATGAAGATAATTATTTCTGTTAGGTTCAAGCTACAATTTTCAACTCTATCTTCTCCACTAAAGATACTATAATTTCCTCCCCATTGACTACTGTTCCTATTTATAAACTGGTTTATATTTGAATATGAATGGGATAATTTAGGCTCCCCAAGTCTCCAGCAGTACTGAAGGGACAATCATCCCTAAATGAGTTGGAGAATTTAAAGGAGATTGGGAAGTTGAACTGTGGATCTGCAGTGATTTCTTTATGCCCTCCCCATTTTTGTTGAGAAATAGATACCAAAAAAATAAATAATTCTCTTCCAAAGAAGAAAGAGTCAGAATGTGACTTTGAGTATTTATGATGGGACAGGGTGGGTGGAGAGGAAGGGTTGGATGCAATGTACTGGTGTATTTTGGGAGAGGGTGACCTGGAGATTGATACTTTAGGAGAAACTTTATAATTTAATGAGGAGAGTTCCCCAAGTCTCGGTATCTATAGATGTAGCCTCAGCCACAGATTTATTAGTCTCTTAGTCTCCAGAGTAAATGTGAACCTTGTTTTAAAATAGTTATTATATACATTCATTTTGGTTTAAAAAATTAGGAAATGCAAGCTGGGGTTGATTTCATAGAATAAACATGCCAATAGAAAAGTAGGGTAGATAGTGGTCTGGTACTTGGGAAATATAATCAGCCATGGGATTCTGTCCACGGCTATCAATGAGCTTATGTCTCCTTTTGCAGTACTATTTCCTCCCTTTACGTCAGTCACTCTTTTATACTTGGTGCTCTATCACACAGAATAAAATGAGCATTTTCCTAATGGATTTGGGGAATTCAGTCTTGATGGCTCCACAATGTCCACACACATGCTCTATTTAAAAAAGAAAGTCTCTGGGTTGCCGCCTTTATTTTATTCTATGTATTATTAGTTTCCATCCAATGAAAGGGAAACAGAACATTTCATTTTCCCTTTGGTTTTCATCATGAACAGACACATTCAGAACTTTTACCAAGGCCAGTCCTTGAGAGTATTGTGCTACAGCTGGTTTTCATTCTTGCTCCTAGGTGGCCCTGCTAAAATACATTTTTTTTTCTCTTCACATGCATAGATATTTGGTTGGAAAGTGCAAGTAAATTGAGGAACTTCTAATGTGCCTTAGTGAATCTGTATTAATATAAATGTTAAAAATTTATAGCTCCAATAGACCATAGAAAGAAAATATATTCACTGTATTTTAGAGCTAACTTCTCTTACTTTTTGAGACTTTATCAGTAAAATAATGGGATGTTTTAATCTGCAGGCAAGAGCAAAGGCTGCAGAGATGTAATGTAAAGTAATATTCCTATTACAGCCACCCAATATAAAAACTTGAATTAGAACTCACCTCTCCAGAGTCCAACCCAGCCCTCCTTTTTTTTAATGTCATGCTGTCCCTTTTATTAAAGTTCGTTTCTTGAAAGTTAACTGACTATTGCAAATATTGAAGTCTATTATGGTAAATGTCCACACACACTGTGTCATTGGAGATATGGGAGGTTTATCAGTTTATAACTCTGTGGGGTCAAAGAAGTCTTTTTTTTTCCTTTCTTTCTCTTCTTTTTATTATGAATACCCTTCCTAACAAGTAGGCTTGAGGTTCTCCAGTTAAACCTCATTTTCTCCACAGAGGAAATGGCAATAAAGACGTTAGCAAAAAAGAATCTAGTTGGAGTTGCTGAATGTTTGTGAGGCTAACTTTTATCAGCAGGAACAACAATAAAGTTTTTCTTGAAAAAGGGTCTCAGGGACCTACCTCAATTTGTCTGATCTCAGAACTGATACAAGCTCAAGTTGCTTGTGGAAACCTGTGTCCTTTCTTCCAAAGATAATAAGGACCAGACCTTCTGAGTGTCTGTTGAAAAGAGAGAAAAGTTGCTGTCTGCCTTTGTATTCCCCAGGGAGTGAGAGCTATTGTGAGGAAGCAGACAGGCCTTGTGCCGCAGCCTGGCTCACAATGGCACATGCTAGTGACAAGAGACATAACATCAGAGCTGTGGCTCCTGCATGGCTGCAACTATTGATGCAAGTTGTGTAGACTTGTAGTTATTACGACTTCAATCAGAACACTGCATTCCAAATAGTAATCAGTACCATACAAATGTTTCCAGTGTGCACTCCTCACCCTAATTAAACTAAATGTAAAGGCAATGGAAATATACTTTTGAAAGTAAGTTGTCCTTTCTATGGAATGAATTATCTTCTTTTGGGGTTCTTTAACACGACTAGAATCAACGGAAGGAAGAGCAACATCTACTTTATTACTGATGGGAGGCAGGAATTTTAATATCCGCTGACATATTTAATGGGGACTATCTTTCATGTCTTTGGAGGAGTATAAAATACATATGCAGTGTTTTTTAATTCAGTGTATTTAAATTCCCATTCCTTCTGTGTGTGTTTTGTGTTTGCACATGGACAAATCAGAACCTAGTGAAATTAGAATTTTAGAAGTAGTGGGAAACTATGTAGCCCAATTCATCCATTCTATCTTATAGTTAAAGAAATTGAACTTATGGGAGATTATTTATTTGTATGTTAGTGTCAAAATAAAAAGAAAAGTCCAAATCCTATTGACTTTTCTTTCTATTGTATTGGCCAGACTTACAAATTAAGAGAAAGTTCACAAAGCATTTTAAATGCAGATAATAGAAGAACTTATAAGACCCATAAAATAACTTGATTTATACTTTGAATCATTAAGATTTATCAGATTTCAATATAATATTAATGTGTAATTCATTTTGTGGCACTGGAAATAATGAGATTTTAAATATGTCTCTCAAGTGATGAAAATTTTGATTAACTAGAATACCTTAGCATTCTTCATTGAATGTTTTCACTTAGAGAACTCTGAAATTTAATTCTTTCATTATTTCATCTTTATAGGTAAATCAGAATGAGCATTTATATCATGTTTGGCTAGTTTAGTCATTTTCATTTCTCATCTGAGGAAGAAGAAAATGTGACTCATGAGAAAGCTGAAGTCATAATTTAACTCCATAAAACAGATCTGTCTCATACTATAATTTTCCCCTGTTTATTACATGAGTTTCTCTCTTTCTCTATAAGGTTAATCCTTCCACGTGTGTTTTCATTCCTCCCTGTCCCACTCAGCTCCTAAGAAATCTTACCTACTTATGTCTTTCTTTCATTAAATGTTTGAGTGTCTAGTATGGTCCAGACGATGTTCTTGGTCCTATGGATATGTGTAAACAAATAAACATACTTATCTTCTTAATTGATATTTTCTATGAAAATAGACTATATTTTTTATAGAAATTAAAAGCTGAATTAAAGTGAGTTAAAGACTATGTCTTCTTTCATTTGTACAAGTAATCTCTTTTTATCTCTATCATTCCCATTTGTTTCCTCATTAAGGAAAGCAAAACCAAAACTCTCTTTGCAATGCTGACCCTATCTTGTTCTGCCATGTCATAGCCATACTTCTTTTAAAAAATTGATGTATTTATAGCTTTTATTGGTTTTCAAAGCTATTAGAGTGGTACATCTACACTTCTATTTGAATGTAAGCCTCACTTTAACCACCATCAGAGTTCTAGTTCTTCCTCTCTATCAAGTTAGTGTTCCCCTCCATTTCCCTTTACTTCCTTCTGCCTCCAGTAACTATTTTACTTTTCACAGATTCTGATAATAGTTGTTTTTCTCATGAGTAGTTAGTTTCCTATATTTATATTCCATATGAGAGAAATCATTTAATAGTTGTCTTTCACACTCTAATTTTGCTTAGTATAATCATTTTAGCTTCTATCCTTATTAGCACAAAAGGTAAGAGTTCATCATTTTAATAACTGAATAGTATTCCATTGAATATGTATACTTAAACTTCTTTATCCAACTATTGGTTAGTGGGTGCTATGGTGAAATTGGGATGTTGTGACCCCCAGTATCTGCATTAGAATGGAAACCATTGTGTATTCTGGTGGTTGGAGACTTGGAGAAGGGAAGTTAAGCCTTCTCTTGAGAAAAGAGGATTACGTGTTTAGGGAGGGGATGGAGGAAAACACATGGAAAGGAGAGAGAAGACAGAGAATGAAAAAGAAAAATGATAGAGAGCAACGGAACAAGGAGGTTGGAAGGTCTCAGGACTCCCTCAGCCATGTGCAGCAGCAGGGTCTTCTCTGAGTCAGGGAAGCATGTTGGAGAAACTTGTAACTTGTAAAGGCTGACTTGGAAATTTAGTACTTAAAAACTTAGTTTAACTTTGAAACTGTGATGTTTGGAAGTATTCTGGAGAACTGAAGAGAATTTACTGTACAGCTGATTTCAATGTAAGATGTCTGAAGTGCTAGCTGTGTTGCTGTATTGAGTGAGTTTTGTTGATGCTGGGCCACTTTAGAGTTGGAGCTGAAAGAATTTTGGAACTGTGCCTTTTGGAAAAGAATTGATGATGCCATCCTGGTTTTCCTCATTGTATTTGAATCTCCTGCTTTTAAAGAATATTCTATGATGCCATCTTGAGGCAATGCCATCTTGACTTCTTTAAGCTTGGAGTGAGTGGAGCTTTGTCTTTGAAGAAGGAGTGATGACACCACCTTGGCTCCTTCATCTGCTTCAGTTGGGGCAGCGCCATTTTGTGAATGTGCATGGCTGAGCAGCCATGTACAGTCTTGGACTAGAGATTGGACTGGTGTGTAAGATTACTAAAGAGGTTCTCTTGTACTCTCAATGACTTTTGCTTGCTTTGCCCTTTTAATAAGTAAATCTACTTTTACCTCCTTTTGGGGTTTGTGTGGTCGTGCTACTGCATGCTCAAGCTGGGAAGAACCTGGTTTGGCTGACTTTAAAAGGCTAGCTACCCCTCTTTGTAAGTTTGGTTACACTCACCCCATTTTGCTTGTTTTCTTACCCAATTTCAGGTTCATGTTTCCGTGTCTTAACTATTGTTAATAATACAAAAGAGTTGCCTATACCTGCGATTGCATTTACTAATCCTCTAGTCACTATCTATTTACTAAAATCTCACTTAACCATCATTTCACAAAAATAGCACTTATTTAATACAATAATGAACTCTTTATGTTGTTGCATTCCAGTAAATATTGTTCAGTATCCACATTTCTTCTCAGCAGCATTTGTCAACTCTGTCAACTACTCTTTGAAACATTCACTTTCTACTGGTGTTTATGAGACTAACCTCCCTTTGTTTTCTATTTTATAGGAGCTTATCTTTCTCTTTTAAGACCATCTACCCAGTTATTATATTACTTCTCTTAATGGTTCAGTCTAGGCCTTTTTTCTCCAACTTATAGTTTTTTCCAAAAGTACCATTCAAGTCATTGAATTGAAATAATATTTATGTGACCGGTGACTCAGAAATTTATATCTCTAATGCTTGCTGAAGTTAGAATTTTTGTAAATATTGTTATTAGAGCTTATCTTGTATGCTACAAAGCACCTCAAACTGAATGTTTGAATCTAAATTCATGACTCTTGAAATCACCTTAGTTTTGCTGACTTTTACTCAATATTCTCTATCTTCCAGAATTTCTAGAATTCTTTAGTTACCCATTACATCCTTATACTTTCTTAATATATAATGTGACACGTTGTCCTATTATTTAACCTTTAAAATATTTCTAGATTATATCAATTTGCTCCATTTCTAACACCACCTTAGTCAAGATATCATTTCTCACCTGGAACTTTACAATAAACTACTAAGTGGAAGATCAGTATCTCGTCTATCTCCTCCAATCTATTTTCTCTTCAGCAAGAATGATCCTTTGAAAGAAAAGGCTGATCATATCACCTTCATATTAAAAACCAGCTATTGTTTCTTTTGTTCTTAAGATTAGAGTAAAACTAAATTATTTATTTGTTCTGTGTAAGACTGTTCCTACAGCTCTTTTTAGTCCATTTTTTCCAGTTGTACTGCATTCTTTCTGTCCTTTAAAAACTTAAAAACTTTAAGTTTTTCTGTTTCTTTCTGTCCTTTAAAAACTTTTTCTTGAGAAAAGTTGGTTCTTTACCTATGCTATTTTCATTACCAGATATTTATTTTCTTTTTTAAAAAGCTGATTAACTCTTCTTAGGTTTCAACATTTCACTTCAATTTTTATTTACTTAGCTTTCAGTATACCCCAAATTAAGAATCTTTTCATACTACTTCTCTTTTGTTGTACTTGTAATTATATGTTTATACACATAACTCTTTTAAGTCATATTTTTCTATCACTCTATAATATGCTCCATGAAGTCAAGAACTATGAGTGTTTTGCTCATTAGTTCTCACTAGAAGCTACATATCACACATATATATCAACAATCATGAAACACTTAAAATAATTTTCAAGTTGTAACTTGTCTGTAAAGTAAGATACTAAAATTGCTATGTGTTCTAGAAATTAAATTTTTTTGTTTGAACTATGTCATTAAAATTTGATACCTCCTAAGAGATGACTCAGAAGAAACTTCTAATCTCATAAAGTTCATCTCCTCTTTCAAAAATTTCATTTTCAATTATTTGGATTAATTCTATTGCCCAGTATTTTCAAAACATTTTGGAGGTTGTAAATACATTTTTCATAGGAAACTTAGGGAAAATCCATTATTCCCCAGATAACTTTGGGGTTGTCAGAGAATGCTTCCAGGATTCTGAGGAGTAAATGTATACAATAGCTACACTAATTACTTCTTTAGATCTTCATCATTAAACTTTCCTCCTATATATATATATCTGAATTTGTAAATCTTTCTGGACTAAAGAGCTGTTTCAGTCAGATTTGCTATATTCCAATATGTTTTAGATTTATAAGTACATGACATATTTATTGAAATAATTTGAATTTATTGAAATAATTTATTGAAATAATTTTCCTGAGATTAACCAGGAAAAAAGAGGCAGTTGAAGGATAATTTCTAGTAAAATTGATACAGGAGAGCCTAGCCTCCTGGGTGGCATTAACATAGTTGATACATGCAGTTGATATGACTTGCAAATTTCAAAGAGAACATGCTAAAATGTGAGGATGGTCTTCATTAGAATTTCTTTGCAGAAAGATAGAGAAAAGAAGGAAAAGCAGGTTTTTCTTTGTAATGTGATATAACTCACAAGCCTATACCTGGAAGAGTGGGGGAAAAAAAACCAATATAAGAGGAGCCAGAAAAAAGAATGGGATCAACCATTTTGATCAGTCATTTTGGTGCTAGGATTCTAGAAGAGAGAATGTGACCTGGACCATGTGGCCTGGGTGGGCAGCCTGGTCATGGGTCTGTTGCCTGTGGACTCGTGGTTTTTAGTAAGCATAAGCTGAATGTGCCCGTTGAAAGCTAAAGCATTTGGAGTTTTGGTGGAGAGGCCATATGAGCCAGGTCTGAATAATTGCACTCTACTGGTTCCTGTACTTTTGAGTTTCTTTCTACTACCTAAAATGAGGAGGACACTACAGCAAGGAGAAGACAGCATCACACGTTTGACTGTCTGCTTGAAAGAGCTGGAGCATGTCAAAGAAAGATGCCCTACTCTGGAGCATGTGTTAATGAACTCTGAAGGACTGGACAAGTGGTGAGGTCAACACAATTAAGAGACAAGGTTTTGGACAATATTGAGGTAACTGTTTTAATGTTTCTTTTTATAATACATAATTAGGAAATCACTTTAGTAATAAGTTAGTCTGCACATTTTAAGAGTTTGTTCTGGCTTGGAATTTCAGTGAAATGTCTGTGGGTGGCAAAAGGACCCAAAGAAAGTTAAACTGCAAGTAAGAGTTTTTGTTTTCTCTGGTCTGGGAGAGAGGCAAAAAAAAAAAAAAAAAAAAAAAAAAGCTACTGGCAAGCAGCAGGGAATTTTTTTTTCTTTGTGAAATGCTTTTTATTTTAAATTTTTTAAATAATATACATTTTTCTTGAGTAGGTTTTGTTTGCATTTGCCTTTTGGGTATTCCTTCCCCCTCCCCCACTCCACCCCCCTGGTCTCTCCATCTCTTCTTTCATTGCCTTTTATTGTTTAATTTTTAGTCCCTTGGGTTCTTCCTCTTCCTCTTCTTTCCTGTAACAATGTATTTTTGTTTGGTATGGACTTAGTTTCCTGGGGCACAGTGGCCTGTGCTTAGTTTTCCAAATGTCTTTTTGCTGCTGGCCACCAGTTCACACATGATTGTGTTCTTTCAGTACCTCCTCCTTCTTTCTGATTAGCTGCTCTGGCCTGTCTTCTGTCATATTTTGCTACTTCTTTGTTTTGTAGTTCTCTTTGCTGGTGTTGGGAGCGTTTCTCCTGGCCAAAGTTTGTGCACCATTTTTTAATTGAGGTAGGCCCTGGCAGATGGTTGGTCCATTTCGTCTTGTGGCTACTGCCTTTCTCTGTGACTTTCCTCACCCCCTAAAGTAGGAGGGTCCTTTGATCATGCTGAGGGCATCTCTGAATGAGAAATTCCATTCCCGTCATTGCAGATCACAGTGGTTGTATTTCTGAGGTAGTTTGTTTCTATAATCAGTCTTGTAGTCCTGTGTCCCATGAATCTGACATGTTCCTTGTTCCCGAATACTTCTTGGTTTTTCACCTCTGTGTTCTTGTTGAGTCACTGATTTAGTTGTTTCTGGTGCTGGTTGACTGGATTTGGAGAAGACCAGAGGGAATGACCCCGACCACCCACAACCCTCCACCAAACCCCCCCTACCCCGCCCACCAGCCTGTGCATCTGGCAGGGAGGGGGCTCAGGACTCAGCAGCATGGCTGAACTGGGTGTGTGGGTGGGGTTACCCCTGCCTTCCCAGCCACCTTGTGGTATGGTGGCTGGGGGGTGCCCCCAGCTGCTCCCCACCACTCACACTCCCTGAACCCCAAAAGGAGAATGACAGGCTGGGCAGCCAGGGGCTCAGAGCCTGGCAGCATGGCTAAGCCAGGCATGTGGGCAGGATTCAGCAGGGAATTTTAAATAACAAAAAGTGACTGGTTTGTGAAGGCATTTGCCTAGGATAGGTTAAATATGAGTCTGCATCAGGGAGATGCTGGGAAAAGGATTTTTGAGCTATTGGTAATACTTAAAGAGTCTTTCTCCACACCTGATTTTAAAAATACACCATTTTTCTTGTTTTTGTGGATAGGAATAGCATGTGAAAACATACTTTTTTATTATTTTCATTATTTGTAGAATTAAAAAAATCCTTTCAGAAAGTGTTAGAAAAAATATTTGAGACACACTAAAAGATACTAAAGTGGTATAAATACTAAAATACTAAAAATACTAAAGTGGTATAACCTTCAGTTTACATAAACTTTAAAGAAGGAAGATAATTCTAATATGTTTTATTTGTTTAAAAACTTAAGAGGATTTGTTTTTTCCAAATAACAATGGTCTGTCTCCTTCAAGGGTTGTTAAGTTGTTTCTTCTTTGTTGTTTCTCTGCACACTCAAAAGTCCATGAACTCGTAGGCAGTGTTCACACTGTCTTTCCCAAGTATTTAATAAAAAGCAAAAATAAATAATACTTAGCTCATCATCCTCTCTCTTTCAAAGACAAATAAATTAAGGTAGCTTTGGTCAAATGGCAATGCTCTTTAATTTATTAATTTTAATTATATTTTATTTAAATTTCTTAATTTTCATATTTTAATTTACACATTTAATTACATTTTATCATTTTAATTGAGGCAAAATTGGTTTACTTTATTGTGTATGATTTAAAGGTATATGTTCCCATCCTTTGGATGTATGCTAGCACATCACACCCACCACAGAAGTATTGAAAACTGCCACAAGTCCATTGTACCCTCTCCACATTTTGTTCTCTCATCGCTCCTTCTTTTTTATTTTCTTAAAAATTATCTATTTTATATGATTTTTTCCTAATGAGGAAGTATGCATACTTTTAAAATATATGTTCAACATTATTTTCTCTCATCAATTCATTTAATTTTTTGAGATATAATTGACATATCTCATAGTTTTAAGTATCCAAACTAATGGCTTCATATATTTATATACACATTACAAAATGGTAATGAAAATTGTAATAAGATTAATTAATAACCAACACTGTATACAGATACAAATATATTTTCTTGAGTGAGAAATTTTAAGATTTCTTGCATATCAATTTTCAAGTATATATTACAATATTGTTGATTGTAGTCACCAATCTATCCATTGCATACTTGGGATTAATTTTTTTTTTATTAGTGGAAATTTATATACTTTTTTGTACAAAAAGTTAAAATAGACAATTCTCTTGACAAAAATAGACCTTTACACTTGAATTAAAATGGACTTTTTCATTTTTAGGATTTTTACTATAAATGATAACTGTGAAGATCAGAAAATATAAGATTCTAAATCCTTGCATATTATAAAATACTGTCGACACAAAAGCAACACATAACCACAAACACACACACCTTCAAATGTTTAATTCCATAAGAAATCTTTAAGAATTTTCTGAGGACACCCAAGCAATGAGTTTTGATAAATGTCAGAATAGTTTCACCTCAAACTAGTACAAAATTCTGCTAAGGACTACTGACAAAGTAATTTGAAGTAGAAGCAGAATATTTTAGTACAAAAAAGTACTTGCTTTTGTTATCTTTAAGATCGTGGCTATTCCTTAACTTCTCATAACTAGAATTTTCTGTAGAAATAAAGTAATGTAATTGAAAATTTTTTTAGTATTAAAATGAATTATGTCTATGGAATCCTTGAATAAGTTCCTCAACATATAATATTTTCATCCATTTCTGCTTAATCACATTAACAAGCTAGTCCTAGAGGTAATATTTATAATAGTAAATTTTCCAGGCTTTGGGGGCACTTGAAATTTGCTGAACCAGTAAGTAGTGTAACTGAAACTCAAATGTTCAAACTTGAAACTCTTGAAATAGGAGATCAGAGATAACACATCCAAAGGGATTAGACTACATTTGGGTAAAGTAAGTTTGTCTGCAGAAGGGAAAAATATAACAGTTGCAGTGAGAGAAACTAAGATGAGGGAAACAATGAAGCTCTTGACAGCTGGAGAAAATAAATAGGTTCCTCAACTTCCACTTCATGCTCTAGTGACAGTAAAACTTCTAAATACATTGTTTGTGATGTATCAGCCTTGTTTTCATTTTTGTACTACTGAATCTTCAACTCCCAGCAAGAATAATAAATAAGAGAGACAGTATTCCTCATGAAACCTACAAAGATATCTATGTTATATTTCAATACCATCACAACTTGTACATATCTGACTGACTAAAATCCTGGGGAAAATATAAAATAAAGTTATATCTTATTTTTTCTCATAAGAATCATTCTTTTATCTAGGGTTGAAATGGACTATTCAATGTTTCTTTTCCAAGTGTATTCTGATTTATCTGAGAATTATTACAACACTAAAAAAATGAAGCAACTAGATATCACTATTACAAGACAAAGTTAACTTTTTATAGAACTTATATCTGTGGGCAAGCATGATTTTCTATCCAAGCTTATTCATACAGACATGGAAGATTTGGACTGAGGTAATTTTCCTATATGGTAGAAAAAGTATACACTGGAGTAATTATTGAGAATTTGTGAAAGGCAGATCCAAAATGGGTATATGGACATTATATCCCTTACATGAAAGATGAAAATAATATCTACAAGCTTTCATTATCTACTATTAACTGAATGATCTTATGGCTTCTAGGGTGAGTGCTACTTAAGCTGTGTATTGAAGTTATCTATTAGAGATTCTGTACCATATTACTTATCTTATTTAGGGCAGTATAAAAATTCTGATATTTTTGTGGGTGTTGGTAGTGAAGATGAAATTGTTTCTTATTTGGCTGAGATTTGCTTCTTTCCTTTTAAATTAAATTCCAGCATTGCAATATTGGGTAGATTACTTTGCCTTCCTCTACTCTATGTCTTTAAAAAAGGAGATGTAATAATACACCTTATAGATCTGAGTAGAGATTAAAATTTTTGATGTATGTAAGATGCCTAAAACAGTGTCTGTAATGTAGTAAGAATAGTAAATTGCTACTATTATTTCTTATGTGGGCATTAAATTTCAACTCCAATTATAATGAAAACACATCTTTTTTGGGTCTCTTGAATTCATCATTGTAATTATTTTTTTTCCATTTTCTTCTCAAAACTTGAAATATCCCTTTGCTATTTTTTTGCCCATTAGTTTATATATATAGACAATTTTAACAAACATTTAAAATATTTCTTTATGTAGATATAAGTGCATGTTGTAGGTAGATCAATAGGTGATCAATATTCCTATGTGTACTCAGTCTACTATTTGACCAAGTCATAGATTTTGTTTTACATCAAATGGTCTTTTTTGTTATTATTACTACACTTGCACAACTGCCAAATATTGCATTATTAGGATTTTTCTCTCTTTTTTTTTCTCTGTGCTTTACCTACACATGCACACACAAGCTACAAGTAATCACAATGGGAAATTATTAGCTCAGGTAGCAAAGGAAAATTATTCCCAAAGCTGGATTGGGACTCAAAGGGCATGCCCAAATCTAGATTTTCTCAGTCTTTTAAAACTACTGCCTCTACATATTGGTGTCTTACCAACACACACTTCTGCATGTGGAGGAACTGGCCTCAGTCCACATAAACATATAGTTACAAAATTCTCATCATGTTTCACGGAATTTCCTGAGTTAGGTGCTGATCACTCAAAGAATCATTGTGAGCTACAGGAACACAATCAGAACAACAACAAAGAAAATCAATGAAATTATAAACTGAAATTTCAAAAGATAAATAAAAGGTAAAAAACTTTAGCTATGTTAAGCAAGGCAAAAAGATAGGACATGTATGACCAACATTAAAAATGAAAGAGGGATTATTGCTCTAGAGCCTATAAATATTGAAAGAACAAAGGTAGTGTTATGAACATATTTATGCTTATAAATTTGATGACTTTATGAAATGATCATCAATGTTGATAGTGCTCATATCACTGACTTGTTTCCCAAACTATCAATTTGGGAATCAAATCAAATTGTGTATCAATTTGCAAAACCAGGTCATTTTTTCTTTATTCAGCAGGGCCTTTGATGGTCTAGGAAGACCTGACTACATAGAAAAAACACAGCTAAGTTGAACTTTATTCAGAATGAAATTATCCCATAAAGCAATCTGTAAATTCAATAGTAGAATATTTACAACTCTGTAATATTTGTGTTTTCTCTTTTACTGGGTTACATTTCAGCAATATGTATTTCTTGAACAGGAATTTGTTTCATGTTTATTAATAGCTTATCTTATTGATTTAGCATTTTATAGGAGAATATTTGTAGTAAATAAGAAAAAAACACACGGCAATGTCTATTGATTAAATATTAGGCATAATTATTCTGAAGTTAAAAAAAATTCCAAATTTTACAACAGGAAATGTGCATGAGCTATTTTTTCTCCTTTATTGATGAATGCCACTGAAGCAGGGCTATAGTGGGGTTATTTCCATCTGAGGACAGTGCCTGGTAAAGGACAGTTCATTGTTCATGGGATTTCACCCGTGCATACAACTGCAAGGACACTCAGGCTCAGGGAACAATAACAATTGGTTTATTTAACAGAGTTTCTAAGGCCATAAGTGACTGGCTATCTTATCCCAAATTGTGTGCAGAATATCCAAAAGTCACAAACAAAATATCACTCATTCAAGATGGTACCACCCCACCAACTAGGACCTGGAGCTCCTGGAACACCAGCAAGAAGCTGGAGGTGTTTATAGGTGGCCACTGATATTGAACTGCATCAACCTGCAGTAACAGCCTGAAAGTCTGAATGCACAGTACCTGAAGATGGACCAGACAGCAACAGTAGCAGCAACACCAGGAGGCAATGCATGACAGTCAGACACATTGCCTTAAGAGCTTTCAAAAGTGACCTGGACACAGAGTTCTGGTCACGCAACAGCAGTGCTTGGTAGCTCTAGTCTGAAGTGTTGGTCACCTGCTTATCAGAGGCTGTGTTAGACATATGAGCACTACAGCTCTTTGAGTTGTTGTTCCATACCAACAGCAACAAGCTCTTTGATATGCCAGACCGGGAGCCTTCTGTGCACATTTCAGAGGCTGCCACCAGCAGCACCAGAGGCAGGTACAGCCACTTGGTCACTGCAAAGCAATTTAGCTTCTTTTCAGACACTGCTGCTGGATGCTGCTGCTGCTGCTGCTGCTGCTGCTTCTTTTCTCCTCCTCCTCCTCTTCCTCCTCCTTCTCCTCCTCCCCTCCTCCTCCTCTTCTTTTCTTCTCCTTCATCTGGGATACCGCAGACTCAAGTTGCCCACAGTACCACAGACTCAAGCTATCCCCAGTCTCAACCTCTCAGGTAGCTGGTATTACAGGCGCCCGCCATGGCACCTGGCTGCTTTTTCAAGACCAGATCTTACTAAGTTGCCTGGGGTAGTCTCGAACAGGAGAGCTCAAGCAATCCCAAGCCTCTTGCCTCTCAGTGCTTGGACAACAGGTGTGCACCACCACACCCTTCTTTTTGGAGACCAGGAACAAAATGGAACTCCCAGGATAACTCCTGCTATGCATTACATCCTCTTTCAGAGTCCCATACCATAGTTGATAGCTACCTGATTGATCATTTTCAACTTTAAGTGACTGATTGGTCCATTTTAGGACCGATCAGCTCATCCAGCACTGAATAAATCGCAAAGGAGCCAATGAATATAATTGATTCATGGGCTGGTGGGCTCTGAGGAGCCCCAGCTCCACCGGGCTTCGGTCTGTAATCAGAGCCCCAGTGAGACCACTGTTGTCAGACAGTAAAATGTCCACCCCCTACTGTCAATTGCACTGTCTGACAGTGGCTTCTGAGACCTGGAGCTTGAGTCCTTCTGGTGGGGGAGCTTCTGGCATTCAAACCTGGCTAGACCAGGGACGGGCATCAAGTCCCTTCAATGCTAAACCTCTTGCTGTCCTGGAGTCTATGGGTGGACCTGTGTGCTGAAACTAGGGTTGGCACTCAGCACTCGAATGGCACCCACAACCCACCACTTTTGGCGCTGGGAGGAAACCACCACTGCTTTTCAGCAGCTCTTGCCAGGTTCTGCAGAAGGGAAAAAGAAAGTCAATTTTGTCTGGCAGCCCATGACAGGGAACCTTGCTTTCCCTACCATCTTGCCGATGTAACTATTCTTTTTTTTTTTAATTTTTAAAATATTATTTATCTTTATTCTTTAGAGCACAACCTCGGTAAATGGTTTTTGGGATATCTCCCTCTCCCTCCTCCCTCTGCTGCCCCCTCAAGTGTCTCACATCCCTCTCTTTGTTGTTTGCTAGTCTGCATTAAGTCCATTAGTCTCTTACTTTCCTATATTTATTTGGGGCCTGTCCATGTTTTCTTGTTGCAGGCTGTCTTCTCTAATCTCATCTCTGCTATTTTGCTGCTTAACCCTATGGTTCTGGTGCCAGATTTAGGGGGTCTCACCAGTGTTGGTGAAGAACATTCTCTGTGAATATAGGTGTCTGTAAATGGTCATGGTTGATCATCTCCTCTGCCTTGGTTTGCAGCTTTGCTATGGGACTAATGCCCCCATCTTTGGCCTTCCTCTCCACTCCTGTAGTGTGGGGAAGGGGCCTTGCTCTCCTAGAGGCATCTCTGAAATGAGATCTTGGGTCTTCCTGACCCGATGAGTGCATAGGAGCACTTCGTGACATTGTGTTCCTGCAGCGATTTCTCATGTCTCGCATGTACTGGTTCTCTCGGTCGTCCATCTGCTGTGTCCAGTTCAGGCTTGTGAACTGGATTTTTGCATGGTCCCTCACCCATTCTATGATGGAGTTTGTGTTGTGCATGTTCTTGTTCTTCTTGAAGATTAGATGGAATGAGAGCGAAATGGAAGGGGAGTTTCCACCCCCCCACCTGCCGATATCTCCCTTCATGGGGGTGGGGCCCAGATGGCCATGCATGCGCCCTCCCAGCCCTCCCATTCTCCCTTTGGGCTAGAAGCAGGGGCGGGAGGAGTGGCATGCTTCCACCAATCTGGGCTGCAAACGGCTACCCCATGCAGCAGCCATCTGCTGTTGGATGGGGCTAGAAAAAATCCCACCCTATGCCCCTCTCAGTCTCACCAGGCTTGGAGGGCTTGCCCAGAGTTCTCATCACCTTTGCTCTGTGCTGGTAAGGGAGCTCCGACGGCCCTAGGTAACTATTCTTATTAACTTTTCTCCCGGGTTCATGCTTCCTTTCCACCAACTGCAACAACCCATGGAAAACTTATTCCTTGGAAAACAATAATTCCTAATCAGTTGACTTTTTAATCCCTATAACACCTATATAAACTACCTATATATTGGTTCGGATCAAATATTTAGTATTAACTAACAAGACACATGTTACACATAAGAGTTTCTTTCCCCCCAAAAAAATCTGCTTTCCTAATAAAAATGATTTTAGGTCTTTAAAGAACATTTGTCCTCATATTTTGTATTATTGCTGTTATGTCATTATGTCTATTTATTTGAATAACTAGAATTATCGTAAAATACCAATATACTAAATATTTAATTGCGCCATGAAATATGTGCTACTATTATCACCATTATTACTAGAGGGGATATAACTAACATTCTCATTTATTTCTCAATTATTTGAGAAAATCAAGTAATTTTCCAAAATATTTCAATAATTTTAAAGTATTTTCCAATATCTGCAGCTAAGTTAAGGGCAGTGGTCACTTAGAGCAGTATATAACCCTTGTTCTAATTTGTAGGAGCTACCAAGAGACTATAGACTAGAAGGATTAAAAACTGTATTTTTTGTTGATTGTATTTCTGTTATCTTCTACAAGATTTGGTACATAGTAGCTGTTCTGTAAATGTTTGTTGTTCAATTATGAATAGCTCCTATAATTATTTTATAGTAATGAAAAACAAATGATAAAAATTAAATGATTCTCTAAATAATAATACAGTATTCTTTAGCCGCATGACCACAAGTTAAGCACATGTTACACAGACATGTGAAATCTATTTATAGTTCCTTACTTGCAATTAATTTTATAAACAGAGTAAACTTTGGAAAAGAACACTCAAACTGAAAAGTTTCACTTAGTTTAGTTTATATTACAGAATATGAATAAGATGAAATAAAAAATTAACTGTTTTTATTGACTAATTAGAAAGGCAGTTATTTTTAAGCCAGAAAAAGTTAAAAAAGTTAAGAAACTCTAAGAGACTTTTTAAAAAGCTTGGACTGCTCATTTAGTAGTCAGATATGTTTTTTTACACCTTTTTTTATTTATGCAATGTTACAATATTTCTCCATTAAGTCAATAGATAAAGATATCTTCTCATCAAGAATCCAGTTGTGCTTTTAACATTGTCCACTGTATCTTTGTTTATTCTTTTGAAAGCCACAGATATGTTTTATAGGGGAAAAGTCATGAAATCATTATTATTATCCTTAAACATAAACTAAAATTTAAAAGGTTTTATTTACTTACCTATAAGACACATTTTTCGAAGGAGGATATCTTAAAAGTCATGATTTTTAATGAGAATTTGGGGAGATATATATGTAATTATTTTTGTTTCCCTTTTTTTTTTTTGTTTGTTTGTTTTATTTTACATTGTTATCTACTCAGGAGGGTTTTTCCACCCCCTTGTCACCCGTGATTCATCCTCTTAATCTTTTGCATCCCTCTCACTCCTGCTTCCCCCTTCCCCTCTCTTGCTACATGCTTCAATTTTGTAGAGTTAGTTTAAATTCTTTTGTTTGTTTGTTAGTTTGTTTTCCCTTTATCCCTCATATAAGTGAGACCCTAACTCTTGCAATTCCTAAAACTTTTTGTGGTTTTTAAAATAATTGAACATTGTAAGTATATTTCTGTTTATTCAACTAACGTTATTGAACGTTTTCTGTATGTCTGACAAGAATTATGTTAAAGGTTGAAGATGCAGCATTGGAAAAAGGAGAGTTTCTTCCTAGCAGCACACACATTTGAAGGAGTGAAACAGATAATAATGACAGTAAATAAGAAGAATCAAGAAAGAAACAAAAAGGTTTGAATTAGAGATCAGCTGTCTAGATGGAATGGTCAAAACATTCTCAAATTATGCAAACTGAGTTGAGAACTGAAATATGAGAAAGACTTAGGAAGGAGTACATTCCAAGCAGAGGGAATAGTAGGTGCAACTGGAAAAGTCTTTCATATGTTGGATAAAAAGATCAAACCCAAGTGTGATGAAGGAAACATCAGAGTTTACATTATAGATGTATCAAGGCACCAGATGAGGCAGAATCTTCTAGGCCAAGATAAGGTGTTTTGGATTATCTTAAGTTTTGATTAACGGCTGGGTGAGGGGTTAGTATAGGAGTGACCAGAAGGTCACTACAAGAACACTACATGTTCTTGAAAAAAAAAATTGACAGTGGTATAGAAAATACATACAGAAAACAGGTTTCTTGAGGATATATTTGTATTTTATTAAAAACAGAATGAATTGGAAAGTAATTAAAATAAAAAAGACAACAGAGGAACTGTTGGTTTTAGCTTTATTCTGCTTCTATATAACTTTGATTTTGATAATGCAATTTATTTTATTTTCAGTGTTTTTATAATATATAGCATATTCTGTAGCATATGATATATTTTTAAACTGATTTTTATAAAGTCTAAATTTCTTAATTCTACTATTTTGCTTAAAAATCTGTAAACATTGCATTTGTTCCACAGTGAATATACCTTATACTATTCCTCATACAGTTTTGAATGTTCTGGCTCTTTCTTGTATTTCCAGCTTAATTTCCTACCATACTTATACTCAGCCTCTTGTCTTGGAACATGGCCATTTTGACTTCATTCAGGTTGTTGTTCTCACCACGCTCCTTCCTGCCAGGAGTTTTGCTTGTGCTTTCCCTGCTCTTTGTAATGCTGGACTTTACTTCTTTGAAGTAATAAACTAGTAAACTTTCATACACTTTCAAATATGGATTAAATTGTCACTTCCTCAGGGAAGAATTATTGCCTTGGCTAGATAAAGTGACTTTTCCTATATTCTCACAGCTCTGTCTTTTATTATTGCAGTCTTTGTCAACAGGTTTTAAATTTGTGATTATTTTATTATCCTTATTTCCTCCCTCCACGAAGAAAGAAAATTTACCTGTGCTCAATATTAGCATTCCTGTATTAGACAGTTGTGTATCATGTGAGAATATTATTGAGTTAATTGTTGAATAAAAGAATGACTGAAAGTGTTGGATAATATAATTTCTAAGGTTCTGAGCACTGAGGACTAATTATAATCATTAAAATATTTCTTTAAATCCATGTGTAATTGTCATTATGAATTTTTCATAATTAGATTAACACAATATTACTTATATTTTTGTAAAATGATGAAAGTTTGCACAAAGACACAGATATGTGAAAATTGAGTTAGACATTGAGTGATGTAATCACTTGAAAAATGCCTAGGCCGTCATGAGACATTAAGAAGGCACAGAGTAGATTCTTCCTCAGAACCCCCAGGAAAACCAACCTACTAACTTCTTGATTTGGGATTTCTAGCTCCAAAAACTCTGAGATTATAAATTCACATTATTTAAACCTACTTTGTAGTGTCTTGTTATGGCATCATAGGAAACTAACAACTAATAACTATCATCATGCTTTTATTCTGTTTGCATGACTTCTCTCATCTGCATATATTGATTGTTTTATTTCTTCTTTTCCAATTTGGGTAATTTTTATAACCTTTTCATATATAATTGCTCTTGTTAAAACATCAGCACTATTGAGTTGCACTGGTGATTATTTACACCCCTACCTTGTTCCTCATCTTAAAGAAAAAGGCATTATTTTAATCACTGAGTATATGGATTTGTTGTATCATTTTTATTAGATTGTTATACAATTTTTCTGTGCTCATTTTGGCTTTGACATTGAATTGAAGTCAATTCAATGATATAGCTTCGTTTTAAATTGATTAAATGTGCAAAAACATATTTTCAAGTCCTGTTCTACCTTTAGGCACTAAAGATTAAAGCTTCAACATATAGTTTCTTGGGAGGACCCCAATGAACCCATAACAATGATAGAGTTTAAAATTTTTGAAAATGTCACTAAACAAGAGCTACTAGTGGTACAGATGACTTTTTATAACAAGAGTGACTTAACTTATAGATCAGAGAAAACTTATCAAACAGAGTGCTTTCTAGGTTGGAGAAATCAAGTATGAAAAATTACATATGACAAAAGTCATGTGTATATAAAAGAATGACTTTCCTGATTACAATTAACTCTCAATGTTTAGAACATTAGCAATGATTTTATCTAGTCCTTACATTCATTCTTTGGTTCAGTAATTAATCCAGTAATATTATCACACAGTAGACAACTGCCTAAGTGTATAAGAGCTAATATAGGCAGAACTCTGTCCTGAAGTTTTAAGTAAAAAAATAATAGGCTTTAAACTAAATATACAAAAAATCTGTTGCCTGTATATACAAAAATAATATTCTAGCAGAAAAAATGAATCAGGAAATCAATTCCATTTACAATATTATTAAAAGGAATAAATACCTGAGAATAAATATAACAAAGTTGGTCAAAGACATTCATAGGAAACTAACAACTAATAACTATAATACAAAGACTGTAATAAAATGTTAAAGAAACAGATCATAAGGCAAAGAAATGGAAAGATATTCCTTACAAATGTATCAAAGGAATCAATGTCATTAAAATGGCTATAGTGCATAAAGATATATGCAGAATCAAAGCATTCTCTAAGAAAACCCCAATGATATACTTCAAAGAAATAGAAAAAGAAACTAACCATGAAATTTATTTAGAATCATGAAAGATCCAGATGACAAAAACACTCTTAAGGAAAAGAGAATAAAAATGAAGGTATCATATCCCTGACTTCAAGCTATATTACAGAATGATAGTAATTAAAATGGTTTGTTACAGGAATAAAAACAGATACACGTATCAATGGAACAAAATTAGGTACTCAAAAATTGAACCACACATATATGTTCACCAACATATGACAAAGAAATTATAAGCTTACAATGGAGCAAGGAAAATCTGTTCAATAAATGGTGATAAGAAAGCTGGACAGTCATAAACAAAGAATGAGACTAGAATTCTACATAATCCCATATATAAAAATGGATTCAAATGAATTAAAGACATATATAGGACTTGAAACTATGATACACTGAGGAAAACAGAGGCAATGAGCTCCTTGTCACCAAATTTAGAGAGGAGTTTGGGGACTTAACTACCACCAAAACAAAGGAGACAAAGAAAAAATAAACAAATAGAATTACATTAAAATAAAAGCCTCTGTTTTAAATTTTCATTCAAGTGAGACAGCAACAACAGCAACAAAACATCTTACTGACTAGGAGAAGGTATTTGCATCTCATGCACTTGACAAGGGGTTAATATGCAAAATATTCAAAATATTCAACAATAGAAAAATGAGCAACCAATTAAAAATGATCTTCCTTTAAATTTACCAAGATATAGAGATAATCAATAGATAGATAAAAAGATATTCATCCATATTACTAGAGAATTGCAAAGTAAAACAGCAATGGGATATTTCACAGCTAGAAGAATGGTTATTATCCATTCACAGCTATAAGAATGGTTATTATCCAAGAGACAAGGAAAAAATAAGTGCTGGAGAGTATGTAGAGAGAATATACATATTCCCGCTCTTAGTGGGAATGTAAATGGGTCAGCCATTATGGAAAGCAGAATGGATGTTCCTCAATAAATTAAAACTGTATAAATTCCATATGATCCAATATTTCATTTCTGGAAATTATTCAAAAGTTAAAAACTTGAAGATACATATGCACCATCATGTTGATTGCAGCACTAGTTACAACAGAAAATAAAACCTAAATGTACACAGGTTAACTAATGAATAAAGAATGTGTAGTAGTACCTTCCTACAGTCATGATTACCAATTTGCTGCCACAGGCCCTGGAATCACCCTGTCTCCAGGGGACTTAGTTCTGAAAGGCTGTGAGAAGACTGAGGAGGAACTGCAAGAGAAGACCATGAGGAAATAGATAAGACTCTCTCAGAAGGATTGTGGTATCTAGATAACTGAGCTATTCCAGAACAGGGTCCAGTCTGTGATGGGAGCCACTTTCAATTTCTCCATTTTTGTGACTTAAAAGATATACAGGTTTTCCAGGGCACCCTTGTGGATTGGGGACACTTCCTTCTTGGTCCTTGATTTTTCTGTTGTCATTGTGCCTGAGAAGTTGTAAATTGAGGCACAGCATTAGTTGCAACTGCAACAGATTACTTCCTCAACCCAACACAGGACTCTCAGGAGGAATTCCAGAAGCTATACAGCTTCACTTCCTGCAAAGATGTAAATTATTATTGATTATTTGATGTCTGGTGAAGTTGTTTGAAAAGGTAAGCATTTAAACTAACTCTTTGGATTTCTTCTTTTTATTTTAACTCTGAAACATTGAGTGGGGTGTTTTGGTGGGGTGAATTGTTCCCACACTTTCTTATGGAGAGACTTTCCAACATTCAAGTGTATCCTCTACACTGTTTTGACTGATATCTTCTTTCCTCATTCTGACACCAAGTGTGACAATACAAATGATTATTTCACTCCTAATCACCCCATCCCTTTCACTAAATAGCTACTGACTGGAAGATCTCCCCATCCCATTGTGGGGGGTAAGAACTAATACACTGGGAAGTATATACCCCTGACCATTAAAAACTGTTTTGTTTTCTTTATAATGAAATGGACATATTGGGGAGAGACATGTACAGTAGGAAATAAAAAAAAAGCATTACAATCTGTAAAGCAGCCACTATGAATTTCTATGTATATTGGAAAGAAGGGAGACCCAACAACTTCATCTACAAGAAGGAGAAATGGTAAAGGACAGAGCTGAACTCATTTTCCCTGTGCATTCTAGCCATTAGACCTGGGTGTGTATCTAAAGAAAAAAGTCAGTGTTCACAGTTTGTACTTAGATATTAAACATGAATCTAACTGAAAAAATCAGGGTGAGGAGGGAAGTGGTATAGATACACAATGGAAAATTACTCAGCTGTAAATAAGATGAAATACTACCATTTGCAGCAATGTTGATGGGCCTAGAGAGAGTTATACTTAATGAAATAAGCCATACAGAAAAACAAAGCAAAAACAACACTATGATTTTACTCACATGTGGTTCATAAAGTAAGCAAGGGAACTTGATAAAAAAAATAAACTTTAAAATTAAAGACCAACTAGTGGTGACCAGAAGTAAAGTGGGAGGCAATAGGTAAATCAGTACGATATGGGGAAGGATAGGTGGATATCTCAGTGGTGACCTTAATTCATATGCACATGCTGATTTTCTACTTTGAGTATCTGCAATTTATGTAATGTTGTAATGCAATTTTATTTCAATTAAAAAAATCATCCATGAGGTAAATACTCTGTTAAGGTACTATCAATTGGTCTATATTATTTTAAATTTTTTTATGAAAGAAGATGAGTGTTTTTCTCCCATCTTTCCTTGGTGATTTCCTAATTTTCATCTTGTTTTAGCAGTTCTTCCATTTCTAGAGATTATAAAGTCATTTTCTTTTTTTGCCTAACTAACAAAAGTGCTGCCACATATGTAAGATTTAATTTTATTTACATACTAAGTCTTAGCCTGTTTTTCCTCTCAAAATTTTGTCTACATTCTAAATTTTATGAAAACACAGCTTGTGTCTGTCAAACAAAGCTGGATGTTTCTTACACTTGAAAAGAGTAGGAATAATTTCTTAACAATGTCCCATGTCCCTTTGTCTAAGTACATTTTGTAATTTCTTCAAAGTCATTGGGAGATGTGATAGTTTGTCTTTAGATTTTATTTTATTGTTTTAAAATTTTATGTGGCTTGACAGGATACTATAAACCAGGGATGTTCATCATCTACCCGCTGCTCTGTCATACCCTGTGCTGTGGTAGCTACCATTCTATAGCTACAGAAACTACCCTTTTTTTGAAGTCAGAATACCTTCCTTTGGTTGACTAACTTGATGTTTCCCAGGATGCAGTAATTGGTGGATAGTTGTTTGATGAAGTCATGTGTCCAAATGTCTAGTACTAGAGACAAGGTGGTTTCAAGACCACTATGAAGCGAAAGGTATCTATCATAATGAGAGACTTCACAGATTTCTGGAATTATTTCCCTTTGCTGAACTTGTTATTTGATGACTGCAGCAGTTCACATGCATGTAACTGCTGTATCTTTCCTCTCCAATATTTTATATGTTTTCCTCTATTTTGTATATGCTATTTTTTCTTTTTATTTGAAATCCTTTTATAACAGCTATTATAAATGAGCTCTCAACCCTCACCATACACACAAATTTATTTTGATTACTGCAAACTAATTTTATTTTAAGACTTTATTTTTCTGCAGGAATGCTTGGGCGTTGTTCCAGGTATTTGTGTGGTATGAAGACATTGTAGCACACTCACCCTTGAGTTATTTATCCATCTAAGAATCCTCAGAATCATATCTTTTCTTGTTTAACTCGCAATCATTTAGTCAAGAAGACTACTCTGAGGCAACCCGTGCTCTTGTTTTCAAGCCTCCTTCAAACCTTTTGGAAGTTCTGTGTCAAAGTCATGTTGAAAGAATTGACATTAGGCTACGGTCTCCATTCCGTAGTGTGGCCATGGAGCATGTGGGTGTGCCCAGGCTGCTTTCTACCTGTATCCATATCCATCACATTCCTCTCAAGTGGTGGTTTGCTGCCTTCCCCAACCCACTTTCTGAGTATCCTGCTTTGAAATCAACACAGAACTTCTCTCTCAAAGATGCTGCAATTTTTTTCCTCTCTCTCTCATTCTCTCTCTCTCTATTACTCCCTTACCATCTTTTATCCTTCTACTCAGAAGATTTATTTTCTTGTCTGAGAGTGGGATGTAAACTCCCTCCTTGTCCTTTGCTTTACTTACATATTTTATTCTCAGTCCTTACAGTTTCTCACAAGAAATTTAAGCTTTTGGAGCAGAAAAGGCAGAGACTGACAGGCTCCTTCTGCTTTCTGTCCTGTCACATCTCCATTGAAGTGATGAATGTAGAGTTGAGTATTTGCCTTCATGAGGTAATAGATAGGGGAAATGCCTGGAAAAAAAATTTGAAAAGGGAAACATCAGTTAACTCTTTAAAATATTATCCTGCCATGCTTGCACTTTATAATTTTAGTCTTAATAGCTTTGATTTCTGTACATTTAAATTACTATTATAATTTGGTTTATTTATGGTTGCTTCTGATGATTTAATTTAGTAGGAGTAATACTAAAAGTTCTCATTTCTTTTCAATCAGTCTAAGTTCTTTTTGTCGGCTGGTTGCCAGACATGTACCTATTAAAATCCACATTTATTAATGTTCATGGTTCATGGTTTGCTTTGAGCCTTTCTAATCACACTGTCCTTCCTGTCTCAGTTTTCTTTTAAATCAGACCTTTAAACATGTCTCCATTTCCTACCATCAATCATTAGTTAAGGCTTGATTTGTTAAAACCTCTGTCTAACGCATTATGTTAGTAAAATGATTAGACTTCAGGTCCATGTCTCTTATCATTAACTGGAGTTTTTGCATCTGACCCTCACAATGATTCAAGGGAAGAATTGTTTTCCATGAGCTGTCATGGAGAAGGAGGTCATTATGACAAAAGACTCCCACCTAATTTATATAGTGAGGCATGCTCCCTAATTCCGGCGTCAGAGCTCTGAGCATTTACCAATTGATGTCTATCAGTGTTGTGTGAGATGATAAATTTTAATCAGAGTGTTTTGGTCTCTATTAGTCTGACTTTCTTTTTATAATGAATTTCTCTCATTCATGCTTTCCCTAGTCTGCATTTTTATGACTGTGATGTGCTTTGATTTACTTCATTCAAAGTAAAACACTCTGGCTTCAATTACTCCACTTAACTTTAAATAGCATTGCTACAAGTCTTACTGATACAAAGAACATCTGGTGTCAATAAATTGCAGCAGGAGGTGCCATGTGGGAAGGAATCCAAGAACTAAACACATCTCTGGGCACATCCATCAGGACATGAGCATATATGTCATGGCATTCTACCACTTATCTTCTTAAACGATATCAGAGTGGAGCTGGTTCTAGGAGTTTGAGCCAGCATGGTGGCCTTTTGATTTTCATTATAACAATGCTTGACTCACTGACCTAAAGCTCAAAACACAAAACATTCAGTTCAGTTGATAACATCTTTGAGGATGACTTTTGCTAAACAGAAAAGGCACACAGAGCTAGGGGACACTTTTCTCTGTGTCCGGTACAGACTGTTTAATGAGGGATGTTGTAAAGAAGTCAAAATAAAGAACTCTATTCCTCACACCCCTTCCCTGCCAACAAACTAGAACACAAAGTACTGAAATTTCTGCAGGAAAATACATTTACTCACTTAGACTTCTAGGTCATTTCCAACTACAAATTTTAACTATTACCTAAGATAATCAAATAGAGGTAATAAAATGTACAATGATTAAATAAAGAGAAAACCTTGCCTGCTTTTAAGCTTTGAAAAATAAAATCTCCCAATTGTAAAGTAAATATAATACAGAAACATTACCAAATATGTAATTTTCATGTAAATTTTATCCTCTTTGCAAGATCTCTGAATCAAAATTGTGTACTGATACATGTGATGAAAGTGTTCTCATCATAGGTATTATTTAAATTATCTTAATTAAACTTTTTGTGAATACCTACTAGGAAACATAGTTCTATTTTTCACAGTATCAGTTCTTCTTTCTTACTGAAGTAGTATTGATTTAAAACACTGTATAGATTTCAGGTGTATGATTTCACACCTCAACAACTATATTTGCCATTCCAAGTCCATGATCAAAAGTCTAGTTTCTGTCCACTGTCATCTAGTCAAACCCATTACTTGTTCTAGCCACTCCCACACTCTTTGCCTTCGGTAACTATCATTTTGTTCTCAGAATTTAAAGATGGTTTTTACTTGAGTAAAACAATTTATATTCCACATGAATGAAATCAAACCATGTTTTGTTTTTTCCTTCTGACTTACCTCAATTAGCATTTTTCTTCAAGACTCATCAATGTTGTCACAAGTGGTATGATTTCATTCTTTTTCTATATAGCTGAGTAATATTCTATTGTGCATATTCCACATCTTCTTTACCCATTCATCAGGCAGCAATAGGTTGTTTTATAACTTGACTAATGTGAATGGTGCTTTAGTGAACACAGGGATAAATATATATTGTTGAATTTCTGTTATGATGTTCTTCAGATAAGTAACAGAAATGGAATTTCTGAATTTATTTTTATTTCTTTGAGAAAAACCTCATACTATTTTCTACAGTGGCTGCACCAATATTGCATAGGGTTTTCCCCCAAATCTTTATCAAATTCTCAGGGGTAAAAGCAAGGAAGCCCATTTCACCAGACTCTCTTTGCCTCCTCAACTTAGTTCTGCATGTACTCTGTTCTGTGCCAGGGAAACTGGTGACCAGGAGCCATAATATCATTTCTTCCCAGTTTAATTACTTAATTAACATTACAAAAGGTAAATGATTTGTGATGTGCTCATTCTTGGCTATAATGGGCTAAAAACTAAATCTACAGTGAGGAAAATTGTCTTTCCAGAAGGAAGAAAATAAAGACGGTAACTAAGAAAAGTTCCCCAACCAAATAAAACCAACAGTAGTTACTACCACCAAGTAAATTCAGTAAACCAATTATGGATAGGAATTTGGTGAAAGGCATGGATCTTAAATTGTTGACATTTTTTGTTCTGTTGTTCCAGAGCTGAAATTTCCTCATAAAACCATCTGGTACACTGCCAGGAGACAGGAAGAAACAGACATCTCGTCTGTACTTTGAAGGAAGGTCATAGCAGTAAGAGAAAATGTTCTTTGGTATGCAAATATCAGAAAAGGGTTAGACTAGGTCAGAACTCTTCTCTAAGTATATCCTCCTATTTTGGTAAGTGATAGTATTTAGTGAGAGAGATTAAGCTACACAAAATTCAGAATCTTTGTTGAAAGATTTCATAGAACCTCTGACGTCCCATAATATTTTTGAGATTCAGAGAGTGAGATGGCATACAGGATTTCCACTATGTGTTTAATGAGATAAAATTTTTCATTTCTATTCACTATAAAAGTGGAAGATAAGATGATTTCTTAATACATGCTTATGCTGATATTCACCTGATTTTATGATTTTAAGTTCATCACATAAAGTTGCGACTCCAAATTCACGACCTTTGTTAATGTATTAAATGTCTAGGGATCTGAAAACCCAATCCAAATTTCAAGAGGCTTTTTGTATCCTTGTTGAAATTTTTTTCTGGTGATCATCACCTGATTCTGGGAACCATGTCCCCTGTGCCACCTCACGGGCACATACTTAGTCATGTAAACTAAGTATGTATACATGTATATCAAGTATACGGGATATACTTAGTCATGAAAAGGATTGAGGCACCTGTAATATAACAAGACTTCACTAATAACTCATTAAAATTCAGGGTTAAAATCACCTGAGGAGAACATCTTTATGACTTTTCAAAATCAGTTTCTATGGTCATCATACATCTGTCATTTTACCGGGAAACAAGGAAATGGAAAATAGATAGCCCCATTTCCTTCTGCTTTAATGTTTTCTGTCTACTGCTTGTCAGAAATTTTTAGAATCTTCAATATTGATCAGAAAATTTGGTATATATAGATAAGACTCTACAGATTGAAAGAAAGTATGCTCAAAAAAGACAAAAATCTACCTTTCTACACACTCTTTCTCTGTGCAGATACCAATTATTTACCCTTAGATATTGAATAGTACTTTATTTCAAATGATAAGATTATACTCAGCAGACTGTTTCAATTTTCAAGTTTCAACTTTCTTTAATGTATGCAGTTGTATGCCATATATAGTTTTCACTAGAGTAGCATTATAATCAAGTACCTGCATATGTTACCTTATGCTCATCTCCAAAAAATCTAGTTTCCATACTATTTACCCCTTCACTCACTTTACTTTCTCCTTCCATTCTGGTAATTGTTACTTTATTCTTGTAGTCTAAGTGTTTTTATTTTGTTTTGCACACTTTTTGAACTCTATATTAACTTTTAGCTAATTTTCTAATTGCATTATTTTTATTGAAGTCGCAATAATATACACATCATTTTGTTACATCAATTCATTTGTTGTATTGCTTTGTCCATTACAAATGAGTGAATTCATACAATGCCTGTATTTCACTCCATTTAGTACCTTACCCTGTAGGTCCATCCATGGTGTTGCAAATGACAGGATTTCATCCTTTTGTGATTGCTAAGTAATATTACATGGTGTGTGTGTGTGTGTGTGTGTGTGTGTGTGTGTCCACTCATCTGACTATGGGTACTTAGGTTATTTCTAACCAGCTATTGTGAATAATGCTACAATTGATTAATGATTTTGCATTCTTTAGGTAAATACCCAGCAGTGGAGTAGTTGAATCATGTTGTATTTCTGGTGTTAATTTTTTTGAAGAATTCTTTACTGGTTTCACTAATTTCTGCACCAATTTATATACCCCCTCGGGTTAACAAGAGCATTCCATTTGTTTCCTGTCTTTTTGATTATAGGTGTGACAGTGTATCTCACTGTGGTTCTGATTTGCTCTTATCAAATAATACTGAATATCATTTCCAGTGCCTATAGGCTGTTTATATTATATGTTGGTCATCTATGTGTCTCTTTAAGAAAAGTGTTTGTTTAGATACTCTGCTCATTTTCTCATTGGGTTGTTTGGGTTTTTGTTGTTGCCCATTTAATGAGTTGTTTATAAATTTTATATATATTACCCCTCATCTGATGATTCATAAATATCTCTTCTTACTCAGTAAGTTGCCTTTTTGTTTTCATAATGTACAGATACTTTTTAATTTGATGTAATTCCATCTGTTTACTTTTGCTTTTGTTTCCCTAGCCACTGGTGACATACTCACAATTACAACACTTAGAACAAAATTCCCATTTAGGTGAAAAGAGTATGCGGTTTTTGACATGATAATCTAGAGTCAAACTGTCAATTTTTATATGTCTCTCCTTGGGCTGGTTATTTCACCATCCTGAATTTTGGATTACAGGTTTATAATATAAGGTGATGCTAATAGTGTTTATTCTTCCCTTTCAAGTCTGTGATCAACAAATGAGATGATTTTGAAAATTTGTATATTCTGAATAGAGACCCCTAGGTGTATATACATATGTATGTATGTATGTATGTATGTATGTATGTATGTATGTATTTATCTTGCAGATAAGCAAAAGCAATATTGGATATAGTGCAAAAGGGGTACTAGCAACCACAGTATATTAGGCTAAATGTGGAGGGATATATAGCAGTCTTAGATGAACAGGGGAGACTTCTGGGAGGTGGTAACACAACCTATATCAGTTGAAAGATGACTAACTAAAATTAAGAGGCAATATCTCTCAGATAAAGAATATATAAAGATTACGCATGAGTAAAAAAGGGCATATTTGGTAAATAAGAATGTTACATTTTTTGAATTTTAAATTTGGGAATTGGGCTAGAGAGTGGCAAGATATGGAGTGAGAGTGGTTAATGGAGAACAGACTTTTAGCCTACTGAAATGTAGACAGAAAAATGAAGAATTGTCTTTTCAAATAATGATTTGTTAAGGTTTCTTTTTTGGGAAATTGAAAATAAGTTGATAATTATTTTTAATATAGTATATAGGATTATCTTATAAATGTGTTCATCTTTCACTTGTTCAAAAATGGTAATTATCTAGTTAAATGTACTTTTGAAAATGTCCATTTTTTTCCTTTTTAAGCATTTATAACTGTCAATTATGCAGTCAGTAGAATATGTAGAATGTGGCAAAACTAAACATTGATTACATGCTATTGTACAAACAGAAGGCTCACATATTATTTCTTTCATATTTGAGCTTATCTTCAATTCAATTGAAATTCACAATAGCATACATAAACAAGGCTAACAGTAAATTCTGTTTTCTGTTTAAGTTAATTTCATGCCTTTGAATTTTAGTTGAACACATTTCCCACGGCAGTGTTTTTTTAACTGATATATATAAGCTGGATTTATTGTTATGTGTTTTCAGTCACATTTAATTAATAGAAAGCTACAACAAACACAAACTCCTGTCACCAATAATTATTAAATAATCAGTAGCCTTTAAAAAATCTTCAGAAAATCATACTAAATTTAATTACTTGATTTCCATGTGTCAATTATTCATAAAAGATTTTTAAAGTGAAAGTAAATACAGCAAGCAATTAAATGCTATGGTAAAACACACATGAAACTAGTCTTTAAGAAACCAAATTTAGTCTAAAAATGGAAATGTATTCATGGTCATATTGTGAGAGACTTGCAGAGTGAGGTGTTTAAGAGCCTGGTTTTGAAATAAAGAATCTTGTCTTTGAGTCCTGGCTTTGCCTCTTGTTAGGCTGAACATTCGGCATGTGATTTGAGATTCTCCAAGCCTACATTTTCTCCATTATAAAATAGAAATATTAAATGACTAATTTTTAGAGGGATTAATAAAAATTTAATAACCTTTTATATATAATCAACACAATTCCAGTCAGAGTGATGGCATTTTTGCCAACTTCAAAATTTCCCAAAACCATATCTCAGACCTAGAGTATTCTTTTCCTAATTCAGTTTACCAAAGCACTCTTTAACTCAAAAGGATTTTCCAGATAAAGTGATTTTTATACGTTTATAGAAAGTATAGATTTGTGTCTAATCCTAAAGATTTTTAAAAACAAATTAAAAAGTTACAAGGCTATTGTAATGGACTGAATATTTGTGTCTCCACTTTCCTATGCTGAAATCCTAACTCCCAGTATAATGACATTTTCAAATGGGGTCTTTGCAAGGTAATTAGGCTTGATGAGATTTTGAGGATGGAGAGCCCCTTCAGATGAAATTAGTTTGTTTTTAAAAAGTGGTAGAGGGGGCGAACACATGGAAAATTTGGTGACGTCATCAGTGATGTAGTAAATGATTGAAACTGAACTTTTGGTGCATGCATAACTTAATATGTACAAATGTTGTTTCATAAGTTGTACACATGAAACATGTATAATGTTATAAAGAAAAGATTTCTAAATAAAAAAATTAAAAGTAAGAGACACAAATTGCTACCTCAGTCCATTCTATGCATGTGAAAGAAAGTATGATTGATAGAAAGGATAGTGATCCTGGAGTGAAAACCCTGCCTGCTTTTGTCCTCAGCCCTGTGTGTGTAATGGGTCATAGACCAGATTGTCCAAGGGTTTCATCTGCCCGATGAAGGGATTGGATATTCAGGTTCCTTCTGGTCCTCATGTTTTGTGGTTCTCTATTGTTAAATGTAGCCTTTACAGCTTCAGTGTTTGTTTGCCTCTTGCTTTTATTGTCTGCTCTTCCAATAACTGAGGTATAGAATATTTCATGTACTTTATGTTCTCAGTTGCTTGTCCTTATGAAGTCCTTGCGTATCTAGACTAAATTTGCAGTCTGTATTAATTTTCTACTTCCTTATCTTTCTTCATTTTCCACCTCTTTTCATGATCTTTCTGTTCTAGTTTTATGAGATTCTTTAAAAAAATGCATTCTGGAAGATTTGTAGCAAATGATTAGGCCCTTGGTTGCTGGGAAACTGCACTCTTACCATGATTCAGTGTTTAATAAAACTGTTTTATCTGGTTCCAGGGTCTTCCCAGAATTTCACTGTTGCTGATTTTGTGTTCCTTTGGTGGAAAAAAACCTAGTAAACTTAGAGGTTTGTGGTTTTTTTTTTAATGATGTTTCACAAATTTATACTATTCTTATGAAATTACTACTCTTTATCAAAGAATATTTGAACCTGATCAGGTCCTATCCTTTATTCTTTTGATAGAAAGGGATTTTCCTACAAAACATTTCAAATCATATTTTATCAATTCTCTCAAAACAGTTCCAAAGAGCAAGTGTCAAAATTAATGTACGCTCTATTTAAGTAGATTTCAATGCTCAGAAGAAAATCTTTTAACAAAACTCTTGCATTCTGAGTTCTTTATTTACAGACTATTTCTTAATGTAATTTCAGCATCACAATATTTTTACTTCACAAATCCTGTGGCAATGGCTCAAACTTTTTTCTCTCTTTAAATTTGCTTTGGAGAAGGCAAAGTTCAGACTGAATTTTTGTCTGATAGGAAAATGTCTTTTCTGCTTACTGGATACCTGAAAAAACAGCCTTCAGTCAAATAACTAGGAAAATATTGGGTGTTAATTGATCTGTATAAAATATTTTGATAAGTGGAATTATATGGTCATTTAAAAATTCAGAATTTATAAGTGTTAAAGATGATTTCCTAATTATAGCAATGATTTTTTTTGTTCTCTCTATTGAGTTTTCTCTATTTCAGAGGTTATGATTATCTCTGTCCTCTTGATTATCTAGATATAACTGTTTTATACCTAACAGGGCTGAGACTAAGTCACAAGCACTCAAGTTTAACTATGTTCCTTTGACTTTCTGTCTCCTGATGGGATCTGTATAGGACCCATTTCCAACATTTGTGGAGAATTCCCTACATAATAAGCAATGCTAGCAGGTTGTTCAACACTAATTCAATTCAGCTCAAATCTGATGCATTTAGTCAGCGACATTATCAGATTCCACTGGGAAAGGGCTAGTTTTCCAGGACTGCCCTCCACTTCAATGCCAGCTACAATCTGGGCTACACACAACTCCTTCCTTAGGTCTGAATAATTTTCTAAAGTGAAACATAGAAATCAAGAAATCCACTTACTTACTAGATCATTGATTTACTACAAAAGATATGATTTAAGAAAAGCGAAATGGAAGAGACTCCTAGGGCATGATATGCAGATAACATGTGAAGTATGCCAATCTTTCCAAATAATCATAGGTTCACCAAGCTGAGAGCTCTCTGGAGTTTTTCTTTTGGGAACTTCACTAGCCATTATTGGTTATGGAAACTTCATTAGCCATTATTGGTTAAATCACTGGTTCACTGCCAATGGACCGATATCTAGTGCTTTCTCCTCCGTGGAGATCTACAGGTGGGACAAAGCTAATTAAGCTCTTTTATTCCTGTTCTATGACATTGTAAAAATTTATAGATTTTCTGATCACTTTCCATTTTGATTTCTCTAAGGGTCTACATGAGCCCATTTCTGACACACTTTCAATATGTTCCCATCTCCTTAAACACTTTGATTGTGCTTGTTCCAGATTCATAGTTCAGTTGGTAAAATTCCTTCAGTCCTCAAACTCTTCTCTGAACATATGCTTCCCATTAATTCCCTCATATAAACCTGGCTTTCACTTGATGATACTTTGTTCCCTGAAGCTCCGTCAAGTGGTGATTGTGTGTGTGTGTGTGTGTGTGTGTGTGTGTGTGTGTGTTTTGGTCATAACCTTTGAACCACGTATTTACTTAGATCACTCTTTTGGGGATATGTGCTATGAGTGGACCCAATGAGATTTCTCATTGGTTGTGGGTGGAACTCTCCCTCAGCATTATCAAACACCTTGAAGATTTTGTTTTTCCTAAGCCTGATCCACATTTCCTGTTTGTGTGCACTATTCCATCTGAGCCAATAACAGGCATTTGAAGTTTTATCTCCACATGACCTTCTATGCAAATAGTCAGGAGACCTAACACACAATACACTACTGTTCCCATTTAAAATGGAGCCCTATGTGTTTTTCCACTTTTGGAAGAGCCAATTAATATACCAGTAGATTTTTTCACCCCCATTCTGTACACATTAAGGTTCATGTCTTCAATTGCAGATAGAAGAGCAATTATTTGGTACTTATTACCTTAGCTTAGAGCATAAGTTCATTCAGGAAGAGACTGATTAAGTTATATAGGATATGACTATAATCTAGTTGAGAAAACATTGGTTGTTCAAGGCAGATAGACTCACAAAATTCTAACTGATATTTCTTATGAATGTGAACCCTTTGTCACATCAGTATGATGTCAGAATACTAAGTTTTCAACAGAAATAGAAGTTCCATATTTTAATATGTAATCACTGTCTTTTAAATATTGGCTCAAATTCTTTAAAACCCAGCATGGAATATATATACATATATACTATATATACTATATATATATACATATATATATATATATATATATATACCCTTTTTTTACTTGACTTTTTGAATTGAGGACTTTGACCTCTCTCTTAAATCTTCTGTTTTTACTCTACACACATATAGTGTCATGCACAGTCAAGGCTTCAAATACAGTTTTCACAATCACCCTTTGTTCACACCAAAGTTCAACTCTTTGTTCATACCAACTCTGAAGCATGTACTTCTCATTTTTCTCTATGGGTTTTAAGATACTAACACATAGTATGTCTAAATAAAATTTTTGTCCCCCTAAAGTTCTTATTCCCTTAAGTGGAACTTTCATCACTCAATTGATTATGAGATAAAGAAGCAAACCCTATGGCTCAGTTAAGATGGGAGAGAGGTACAAAGACATATGAAAAGAACATCATCTAAATAAAATAAAACAAATAAACAAGCAAACAAAACCTAAATAAAAATTAGTACACAAGAATACAATGTAGGGAAGCAGAACCATCTTGGTCCTAACACTGGATGAAGGAAGGGAAATAAAAAATCTGCTCTGAAAACTACCAACTGGACATAGTCCCTTAAGTAAAATGGTAACATGAGGATATACTACTCATGTGGTTTCCCAAACACTTAGTATTCCACTTGCTTTCATACAACCTGGGTTGGGAGTGTTCTCTGGCAGAAACAGCTACAAATCTTCTCTAAAGAAGTAAATCTTCATTCCAAATAACCAAGGATTCATGTATGAGCTTACATTTTTAAACCACTAAACTCCTAAAGAAGCAAGCCAATATGAGTGGAGACATACACAATAGCATAAACAAATCTGGAAAAACTAAAGATACTGAATAGAAATTTTAGAATAATATTTGTAATAATGAAAAAGAAATGAAAGTAAGAAAAAGAAAATCATGCCTACATTAAAAAATTAGCAGACATTGTGTTAAATAGCTAATTGGAAGTCTTAGAAATAAATGTTTTTGAAATTATATTTCAATATAAGTAAGAGAAAAATAAAAAATGTATAAATCCATCTGGAAAACAATTCTCTTATGAAACACAGATGGGAATAGTAATGGGAAATATGATAAAGTTCTTACACACTTTTACACGAGGAGACATATACAAAACTTTGAGACAAAATTCTCTTTATTCTTGCAAAAAAGAAAAAAATTTTGTTGAGTACTGAATATGGAAATATATAAGGTATGGCTCATCATATAATGAATAATTATCAATACTTAAAATGAATAAATGATTTACAAATGCAAATAAATATGATTTATCTTAAAAATAATATTTGCAGAAATTAAGTTTCAAAAAGCAAAGCAGAAAATAGTAAGTTTAATGGTACTATCAAGGTACATTAATGGTATATATTACCTCTGGATATACATGTAAATGTCCACATGTATGGAAATGACAAAGTAGGAAAAAAGTAGAGAGAGAGATCCCAGTGAGGACTTCAATTGTTTATTATGATTTTCTTCTTATTCTTTCACAAGGGTACGTTCTGAAGTAAATATGGAAACATGCTAATATTTCTTGTACTGAGTATATAAAATATCTGCTTTTTTATTTTTCTAAAGTGTAAAGTGTTATATAATATAAACTTTTAACAGTAAAAGGAGACAACATTCTTTTATGAACTTTGAAAGTTATAATTTTATGGAAATAAAAAAGGGGAAAGTTGTAAGACTAGGCAATCCTTTAAAATTAGTACTGGGAAAATATTAAATTTGATAAAACCTTCAAGTAAGTAACTTAATTATATTGTATGAAAATCTAAATCTGGCAAGTTGGATGAGGGTAAATGTAGATCATATAGCATCAAGTATTAGATAACCATGAAATAACTTTTAGGATAAAAGATAATATAATATTGATTTACCAAAATGACATTAAGTAGTAGAAAGAATGAGCAAATGCTTAGATTATATGCAATGAACTGATTTAACATTCAAAAATCAATTTGAAGCAAAGAAGTCACCATTATGTTTGAGAATTCTTTAGCATCACTGATAGCTGCATAAACAACATTTAGTTTCCATTTCTTATATTAAGGATGGCATCCAAAATATTCATCTAATCATACACTAATGCATTGAATTATTAATTGGAAATGTACTTCCTCTTTGGCCTGAAGTAAAGGACTAAATCAGTATCATGTGTGAATGATTGTGGGCACACTGTTGCTTACCTCAATGTTCATTTCTAGGGAACATCAAAAACACTTTATTTGAGTGTTTTACAATTATGAAAATTTAAAATCAATGTGTTTCTGAAATAATATTTATTTTAGATTTAAACTTTTGTATCTGACTTTTAAAATAATACTATAGAGAAAGGTGATTTTAAGGCAGAGTTATTATTTTTTATAATCAATGATAACTGAGAAATGAGTCAAGAATTATTAACCTAAAAATTACATACCTAAGACCTATATTTATGATTTTGTGGATACATATTAGAGTTCTGATGCTGTTATTTTTGTCTACATAGGAGATGGAAGTATGTTGGAACTGCTTAGTGGCAGTTATGGTGCCTGTGATTGTCACTGCAACCATAGAATTGGGTATTGCACTGTAATCATCAGTTCCCAGGAAGCAGGAGCTTTGAGGAAAAGCTAAACTTTGCACTACACAGAATATTTAAATGCATGCCATAACAACTTCCCCTTCAAATATCAGGATCTTCTTTCTTCACATTAATCCCAATCAAAATAAAAAAAGAAAAGAAAATTCTTTCAATATAGTTCAAGTAACAAAAGGTTACTTTCAACTGATCATGAGATACTTTAACAAGTTTACTCCAATGATGGTAGTTCTGATGTACTTTGAAGCTAATACTTATTCCTCAACTATAACCTTATAACCCCTCTTAATTTTACACTATCAGTTCTAATCTGACTTACCTTTCCCTTACTAACCTCAATGTCCTCCACTTAACTCCACCGGAAATATGTTCCACTTAGGAATTTTTAAGCATGACAAGTATTAAATTACCAGAATATTTATTAATGGTAAAAATTGCCAAGTCCCATTAAAGACATTCTATTTGAAATATATGTTAATATAAGATGTAGATGCTTCAAAGACAAGCCACATTTCATCCCTCCTGAATCATTTTATATGACATGTCAGTTGGCATCACTGATTATTTTCTTATCTCTCTGAGCTGAACCTTGTTATAAAAGATCAAAGATTTAATGAATGTTTCCATCACAAATTTGCAAATTATTTGTGTTTTATGGTTGATAAAGTCTTCCTATTATATAACCATACTAACAATGTATTGAATAAATTATCAAATTCAATTGCAATTTGTTTTATCTGTAAAATAAGAATTTATTCATCACTCATGCATTTGTTCATTAATTATTTTTTCCCCTTTTTCTTTATTTATATATAAATTTCACAACTTTGTAATATCAAGGGTTTGCCTCCCCCCCTCCCTCCCCTCCCTTCCCCCCTTTTCCCTCCTGTTCATAGTTGTGCGCTTCATTTTGGTGCTTCGCTTGTTTTGACTTTCTTCAAGGCTTTTATTTATTTTTTTTCACTATATCCCATATATTAGTGAAACCATTTGGTTTCTGCCTTTTTCTTTATGGCTTGTTTCAGCTAATATGATTTCTTCTAAATGCATCCATGTTGTTATGAAGTCATCAAATTTGTCATTTTTAATTGATGAGTAATATTCCATCATGCATATATACCACAATTTTTTCATCCAGTCCTCTGTTTTGGGGCATTTAGGTTGTTTCCATGACCTTGCAATTATAAATTGTGCTGCAGTAAACATCCGGGTACAGGTGTCCTTTTGTACCCACATTGAGGTCTCTTTTGGGTAGATTCCCAGAAGAGCAATTGCTGGGTCATATGGTAGTTCCATTTTCATTAGCTT
>PVHY01008798.1:0-59708 GCA_004024945.1 Uropsilus gracilis | reverse complement strand
GGAGGGAGGGAGGGAGGGAGGGAGGGAGGGAAAGAGGAGGCTGATCATGACCAGAGGTGACTGGCCTGGGAGTTTCAGGAGGTCAGGGCATAGACTAGCTACAAGGGGGCTAGCAGGTCTTACCTTAGCTCACCTGTAATCTGTTCTTGGGCATATGTTGTCAGATTGGCAGAAAATTCCTGAGTTCCAAAAAATGGCTTGGTTGCATGTGACAGACTTTAAAGTAATAAGAATAAGAACAGTGTTTCAAGAAGTGGAACTGTACTTTTCTCTCAATTGGAGCAACTCTGAATCACAAAGCTGGCAAGATGGAGGCTTGTGGGTTGTTTTCCCTAGGTGGTGTACTGACTCAGGTGGTCCAGGTTGACTTGTTACCACATCTAAATTGTTAGCAATGGGAAAAGGAAGAGTGGCACAGCCTGCAAGTTATCTCATCACTTTCCTCATTGGCCAGAATTTGGTCTCAGTTCTAAGGGAGGCTGGGAAATGCAAACTTCCTTCTGGACAGCTAAACCTTCTAGAGCCACAGAAGAGAGATGACATGGGGGAACTTCGAGTCCTTTCTGCCACAGACTTATTACTGTATTAGTGTATCTAGGTAATATTTTACTCTTTCTGAAATATTTTCACATTTATGCTACACTATCAACTGCATCCTTAGTAATTGAAGTCCCAGAAAGGTTATATACCTTGTAATCCTGGTCCACACTACCTCTAGAAAAAACTATAGTGCTACAGGAGCTTATTCTTTCATCTTAATAAATGTGGTTTTGTTTCTAGCCACATTAATCATAATAATTCAATATCTTTACAAGCCTGCACTGGGATAGAGGAAAAATTATATACAAATTGTTACTATAACTTATAGCATTTTAGACCTTACTACATATTTTCAGGTGGTGAGAAAGATAACAACCAGTTTCTTCACTTAAAAGTGACTGTAATGATAGGACCAACCTCCTAGGGGTTGTTAAGAGGATCAAATGAGATAAGCAAGGCTTAGCACATCAGATGGCACATAACCTGTGTTTGGTAAATGTTAATTGATATGATTACTAGCTTGGTTTTGTTTTGTTCATTGCAGTCTCATTTACAGTTCTCTAAAGCACATCCTTCTCTGTTAACTGGCAAGTCAAGCATTGTCTTCTACTTATTTTTCAGGATATACTATTTGGTGAGATTTGTAAAAATGTTTTCTGTTTCGGGACTTCTTTTAACAGCATCACAGCCACAGCCGCCAGCATTGGGGCAGCTGGGATTCCTCAGGCTGGTCTGGTCACCATGGTCATCGTGCTGACATCCGTGGGCCTGCCCACTGACGACATCACACTCATCATCGCAGTGGACTGGTTCCTGTGAGTATGCTGGGCATGGGCTTTAGCATTCTCAGGGGCCCAGTCTGTCACCCCTGGGCACCAGGCAGCCTGGCACTTCTGGCAGAAGAGCTCTTCTCAAACAGGAGGGGCAGCTTGGCCTGTATTAAAATTGCCTTTTTGCCTCAGCCCTGCCTTTATCCACAGACCAGCTCTGGATGTATGTGCCATGCGCTCACTCCCTTATCAGCCCCCGGGCACATCTGGAGGCTGCACTTCACACCCCATAAAGCCATTCAAGGGATTGGGAAACTCAGTGTCTACAAAGCCAACATAAATCAACAAAACCATTTCTAAATTGCACAACACATCCCCACAGAGGCTGGGACAGAACTGCAGGCTTCACATGCTGCTTCAGCCCGTCTTCCTTGTGCTTGCTATTACTATGGCATAACACAGCGCAGATGTTGCCACCCAAACCCAACCGGGAGATGGTGGGAAAACAACTAGCATCATTAGTAGACTGATTTTGATGTTGGGCTCTGGGGAAAGTTTCAAGGAACATAGCCTCCACACACTCCAACCCTTAGCTTCAGACCCATCTGATGCCCTTCTCTCTGCTTCTTTTATCTCACAAGTTCCCTTCCACTTTCAAGTTTCCCCCCACAGTTCTCTTTGTGAATGCCTACAAGAACCCTGTAGGTGCTGTAGTGGTCCTATGTTAACTTCACTAGGCCCAGTTGCCCCGCCCCCACCCACCGCAGACCACATCAGTGCAGTCAATGTGTGGGGGACAGAATGAGCTAAGAGTCTGTGTTCCACAGTCATTTGGATTGTGTGTGCCGACCCTCAGTGACACTGCTTCCTCCTCTGTAAACTGAGAACCATAGTGTTATCTATCTCCTGGTGTTGCTGAGAGGATTAAATGCACTGATGTCAGCTGCCCACTGCCTGGCCCATGGTCAATTCTCAATCAACATGAGCATTTTTCTAATATAAACCTGTGGCTCTCAAAAGTTTTCAGAATCAGCAACCATGTACACTTGAAATTTATTTAATATTCAAAGTGTTTGTACCTGTATCACATCTATCAAATGGACCACATTAGAAAAATTGAGGAATTTTTATACGTTCAAGTTCATTTAAAAGCTATAATAGTAAATTCATTCCATATTAGCATAACTAATATTTGTATGAAAAATGCCAGTTTCCAAACCAAAAATTTAGGGTGAGGAATGGTACCAGTTTACATTTTTTGCAAATCTCCTTTTCCAAATCTCCTAATCCAAAACAGCTGCAATCTCCTAACCACTTCTGCATTCAATCTGCTGTGATATCTTTTGTGTTATGCCATAATCTTTGCAAAACTTCGCTAGCATTCATGAGAAAAAGAGAGTAAAGAGGGGAAATTACATCATAGCATTTTTATGAAAACAGTTTTAACCAGGAACCTCCAGCAAGTTCCTGTACCACATGTTGAGAACTGTTACTGTAAAGGAAGGTGAGTTGTAGGCAAAATAATCAATGAGAATTTTTAAATAAAAGGAGAGGGGGAAGGGCCACCCTGCCCCACTGGCATTCTGACTATAGTCAGACTAGTAACTGGAAATCAGTAATCTATGTCCTAATGACTTTTAACAACTCCCATTATAAAAGTTACACTTACGTTGTAATCATGCATGTGGTAAATAACACCAACTGACTTTTAAGAGATGCCTCTAATGACTGAATTGGCCAATTCAGAACATGAACTACTCTCAGGAGCCTCACTTTTCACTTCCAACCACTCTTCCCACAGGGACCGCCTCCGAACCACCACCAATGTACTGGGAGACTCTCTGGGAGCCGGTATTGTGGAGCACCTGTCGCGACATGAGCTAAAGAACCGAGATGCTGAAATGGGTAACTCAGTGATCGAAGAGAATGAAATGAAGAAACCATATCAGCTGATTGCCCAGGAAAACGAATCTGAGAAGCCCATGGACAGTGAAACCAAGATGTAGATGAACAAAAAGAAATGCTTTCTTGAGCACCAGGTGTTTGAAAACCGTTATAAAATGTTTCTCTCCCATTACTGCTTGATCTCTCCAGTAAGCCCTTACCTCCCTTCTCCTCCCTGCTCTGATAGGATTGGGAAGTATTTATCCAAATGCAAGGGAGGAGTTTGCAGTGGCCAAAATGTATAGTTTTCATCCAACATTCATGTTAGTCTTATCTAATAAGGTACTGAAGTCAAAATAGTTTTGATGAGATCGTACACGTTTGTGTGGCAGACGATCCTGTATATGTGACTTTTTAAAGAGTCAAGTAGAAGATTAAAATGCTTTAAAATTAACTTTCAAAATTTTTAAATTCTTCAGAAAGCAATTCATTTTCAGCATCAAATGAACAACCTGGTAAACTACACTTGGTTTTCAGTTGGACAATAGAAAGTTCTTTTCCTTTTCTCTTCAGACTTGTGTCCTTACATTATTAACAGGACAATATGAACACTTACCTAGCACAGCTGTGAAGAGGTAAATAAAGTGAATTTTCTACATGTCCAGGGTCCAGCCACATCTCATCTCTCAGTCTCAGTTTCCTCATAGGTAAAATGAGCTAATACTCTTGATGCCCTTTATGGTCTCTTCTTGCCCAAGCATCCTGTGGCATAATGAGTAAGTCAACCTTCTATTTTCTAGCTCAACATCCTGCAGCAAGTATCATTCCATGGAGCATGATAAAGGATGTTTTGGGAGAATGAACATTTAAGTAGGGGCATGATAGCTGTGTGGCTTACCAAGACCTGTGCCCAAAATGTCAGTCTTTTAAGTCACCAGGCCATTCCAGCAGTGACTCTACTCATACAACTCTTTGCTCAGTTCTTCCCAACAGGGGGAATTTCCCTTCTTTCCTACTCTCCCTAAACTGAGGGAATTCTGGGAAGAATGTCTCCCAGACTTTCAGAAAACAAAATGTAAAACTAGCAACTAGCAAGGATGCTCATGTTCTTACTATGGAACACTAAAGAGTCTGTTATAAAAGAATGGAGCCTGGTTGACATTATAAAGAGGGTTTTTGAAACATATGGGTAGAGGTTATCCCCAGGAAGAGAGACAGTTCTCCCTAGGAGACATTTATCTTTGTTGACCTGAAATCCTTTTTCTCTTCAGTTCAAAATCATTTCCCAAGGAAGTCTGCATGTTGAAATATAAGTTCACTTCTTATATTTTTTAAAGGAGTTGAATGAATGAGCTCTCTCTCTCTCTCGCTCTCTCTCTTTCTCATAGAGATCTGTGAACTGGGTGGGTGGTCTCTTGTTTGAAAAGGTTTTTGACTATAATCGAAAGTTCTTAGAATGAGAGAAACAAGACATTTCTTTGTGTTGGGATTCCACTTACCAAATTATTCAGAACCTTCTGCAGGAGTGAGGTTTGGTTTATGTCCTTGAAAATAATCGTAGGAATTGAATGTGAAGTGACTGTCAGTATAGTTTCAAGAAAAAACAGCAGGGACTTTAGTTTCAGGCAAGACAGCTCCCAGGTTTATAGCAGATTCATTTTTTTACCCATGAAGGAATATCCAGTCTCGTTGCAGAGTGAAAGCTGTTGAACAATACCAGTTGTGTTTGAGATTCAGACAGAAAATGGTGAAGAATGGACTTAATTATGCTAACAGACTGAAACTATAGACATGCATCCCCCATATACAGCTAGAGATATTTTTATATAGATTCCACGCATTATGTGTGCACAAAAGTTAACATTAGGCCTTGGTGGAATAACCATAGAATGTTGAAGCTCTCTTTGGGAAGTATACACTACGAAAGTTAATGTACATGGCTGTCATCTTATGATGCCAGTAGAACAAGAATTAATCGTGTCAAATTAATTCTGTTAAACAGTGTGATCTGTTTTGTTTTGTTTTGTTTTTTTACTAACCATTTCTTATGGAAAGCAGATCCTCTAGGATGATCCTCTCAACAGCCCATCACAGGCTCTGCATACACATGCACCCAGTGTGGACTGAGAAGCATTACTTTGTAGATGTATTTTCAATAAAGAAAAAAATAGTTTTACATGACATTTTGTGCATGTTGTTGTTATTCTTCCCTATGAAGGAAAACAGATTTTCCCGTCATAAAATTAGTGAAGTGAGGCCAGGGCCATGCTGCAGAAGATGCCATGCACCGAACAAATATCTTGGAAGGACCAATTAGATGAGCCAGCCACAGAAAACAAGTCAGGGCCATGCTCGCCAGGCTCAACTCCTAGAAACAGAACTGAAAACAAAAGGATGTATGGGAAGCAGCTTTCTGTAGCAGTCTCCTTAGCCACATCAGATTCAAATGTCTCAATCAATTCAATCATTCCCATGTTGGAATTAGAAAAATGTAATGCCAAAAGGAAATCACAAAAGAAGTCATTTCCTGTGTGACCTTCAAATTAAGTAGATTTATCTATGTAACTACTACTGCCATTTGTAAGAAGAGATGAGGAAGAGCTCCAGGTATACTTCAGAAAACAGCCATTATGCTAGTCAACTATTTAATTCTATCCCTGAAGAACAACTTATGGATGCCTGCTTTGTTCCATCATGCTTTTTAATAAAGAATTGGCAGGAAATTTGCAAGCTGAGATTGAACTTGTATTGAAGACCCTTTAATCTACCTGCAGTTAGCAGCCACATAGAGAGGAGGCTCTTTTGATCAAAAACTTGACAAATCACTGCTTGATCAGTATAGCCTAACTTTTTTCAATGCACCTGTGCTATTTGAACTGCTGATTGGGGAAATGAAAGGATGTTGCTGACAGCCTGAGGGGTACATACCAGCTCCAGCCACCACCCCCATAGCTGCACACCTGTGGAACATTCTGGACATGGAGGCATTCAGGGAAGTTCTAGAAAGTGTTGCCTTCTGCAGTTTCAAGTTTTCTTTCTTTCTGTAGCCTAAGCTGAATTTCACTCCCACACACTCAGACCCTTCCAGGATGCAGGCCTGAAAAGCTCACGGTCACTCAGCCTGCAGAAGAGACATGGCACTAGGACTAAGGGACATGGTAGCTCTTCCTGGTATGACTAGGAGAAGGAGCCCATCCACGGTCATCACAGATCTATTCCACAAGTAGAACTATGAAAAAAATGTCAGGTTCACATTTTTTAAAGTTTCCGACCAGCAAGTGCATTCCTAACAAATTTGTTTTATTCCCACACTGAGTTGGGGATTTACGTGCTCCCCTTTTCTCCATTCCTTCAGCAGCACCGTCTCACCCCAAGCAGGAGTCTCTTTCCCAAGTGTCACTTTCCCTAAACAAAGTGGAAGCTTTTTGTAAGCCTTTATTCATAGACACTACTTTGAAAACAGATTTTTGTGTTGTTTATGCTGCGGATCTGAAGGGAGCCAGGAGGGAGGTCCCCTTTCTACCCAAGCAGAGGGAGTGAGGAAGCTTCTGCGGGAAGCCAGGAGCTCTGACCCTCTTTCCGGGCAGCCCGCTGGGCTCTTGACCTGAGGCTGCTGTCAGTCATCCGGTTTCCCAGGCAGCCTGTTGCCCTTCTCCTACCGGGTGGTCCCAGAGCCAGGGCAACAATGACCAGCTCTGTGTGGCCTGTTCCCCAGGGCTGGAGCAGTTGGGAGGTGTCAATTCCCGGCTTGTCGAATGAATGAGCCGACAGAAAAGGAACAAGGAAGCAAGAGCAAAGGGAGCTGATGGACTGTGTGCTAAGAAGTGGGAGATGAGACTTCTCTAGAACAAACAATGGCAGGGCCAGGGGGAGCAATACCCACAATAGCCACTAGGAGGAGCCCGGAGTTCTTGGTGGTGCCACTGAACCTCCTCTTAAAGGGAACTCGCTGGGATAAATACAAATAGAATAGCAGAGCAGAAGGAGGATCAGTATGTGAACGTCATCAAATGATTAAAAAATTCTTTTTTTGTGTGGTCACCCTGCTTCTCCAATAATTTCTCCCAGGAGCCCCTCATTCTCTGTTCAGTCTCTCCTGGGTCCGGACTCCTTTGTCTCTCCCCCCATCTCCCCTTTTGCCATCCTGTTCTGCAATATCATGCTCCCATTCCATCACTCAGATTTCTCAGGCACACCCAGGTACTTAGCAGAAAATGCCCTCATCACAACCACAAAATCGCTGCCTCAACCTTCAGTTTGCAGTCACAATTTTTACTGAATCTACACATATAAGTAGGATTTATCAGAGAAAATACAGGACACCCAACTCAATTTGAATTTCAGATAAGCATTAAATAACTGTAAGTACACCCTCAAATGTCACGTTATTTTTTTTATTTGCTAATGTGCTAACCCTGTATAAAAGTGAAATGAAAAATTCCAGATCATCTATTTGCTTCCAAATAGGCTATTATAGGTGAAGGAATTTGTGTGATTATTAAAAATCATCATCCTAATTTTTTCTCTCTATGGGCAAAAGAAACCCACAAACATTAAAAAGTAATCCAGATCTGTTACATGTCTTATTTATTAGATCTAGGGATGTAAACACTTACTATGTGCTTGTAAATCTTGTGTCTGCATTTAAAAAGCCTGAACAATCACCTTTAAGACTTCACAGATGGCCTTAAAAAAATGTTCCAGTCATTCATGCTTAAAATATTTTCAAAACTCACATTTGTTTTTCTTTTTTTCTGCTCTTTCTTTTCTTCCCCTACTTTTCTTCTCTCACTCCTGCCCCTCTTCCACTCTCCAAACAGAAAATATTTTCTGTAATTCATTACAGGGCTGAAATCTTTGGTATTCACATATTGTTTCTCAATGATTAGCACATTTTTTCATTTGGGGTGCTCCTTTTTAGAAAAGCATCCACGTTTTTTTCATATTGTGTTATTCAAAGATCATCATTTTCCAATCATCATAAAATGGGGAATGAGACATTTTTCCAATTTGCTTCAAGGCACTCCAGTCTCCATTCATGGGCATCATACCTACATAAGCCCCTTCCTCAACTGAAGCTGAGGAACTTGAAAGAGCAGTTCTGATTGGTACTACCGCAGAAGAAAATGTTTGTCTTGAATCACAAACTCTTTCCCAGTAAACACACAGGTGCAGCAATGTGACAGAATGGAGTCTTGGAGAAGGTGGTATCAGATGATACCTCTGGAATTTTTGTTCCAACTCTGTAAGTTGATGAGGTCATAAAATATTCTGGAAGCAGTCAGCCAGAAGCTTGAAGATATAGCAGAAGAAAATAGTCAGGAGTCAGTTCAGCTCTAAAAAGGAAAAGATGATGGGTCAGCCCAGGGGAGAGCTTAGCACTCAAAGATCCTGTCAACAGCACAAGACTGAAAACTGTCACCAAATTCCACCTCCTTAGCACTACAGTGTCTCCATGAGGCATTGTTTCATTTAAGCTGATGATGAGCTATTAGCTGAAAAATGAAAAAAACTTAAAGTTCTCAAGTATGTGTGTTGCTAGAGCAAAAATTGCTTCGTGCTTCCTAGAAATTAAACATCTTTGGCTACAGGGTAACAGTTGAATCCAAACTTGCACACAGTGCTGTACTGAATCCAACCTGAATTCTTGAGCAGTTTCTTCAAAGCCCCTTGACCATCAGGATTAACCCCACAGGAAGAATCCCTGTGGACTTCATGGTAACGTACGTTCTAGCACAACTTCACTGAAGAGCTAGAGTGGCATGCTTACCTAGACACAGAAGGTTGTTTTCACAACTTGTTTTTACATGACTGTGGTATCTTGACCCAATTATTCAGTGTCCCTGTACCTCATCTTTCCCAATTTTCACATCAGGTTCCGTGTAATGGAGGAGTGTTAAGGTTCACCTCTGTTAGTTGCTATGGTCAACTAAGCTTGGCAAATGATAGATTAAACTTCCATTTCTTTGTGTAAATTAGCATAATTAATACCATCTTCATGAGGGGATAAGGAGAATTACAAAGATGTAATGTAAACTCTTCAGCATAGTTCCCAATACTTAGGAAGTTTCTTAAAAGTTTAGAACAAAACCAACTCAGTGAAGGAGGAAGAGGCCTGGGGTGACAAAGGAGAAGGGGAGAGCAGGTGCATCTGTTGCCACTGTGAGCAGGACGGAACTCCCTGAGGAGGCCACCGGTCTACATCTTTGGGGAGGGAAGCTTAGCCGACACTGGTCACCCCTGGAAACCAGCATGATGAGACAATGCCAGGCCTCTTCATGGAGGAACCCAGGGCCTTTGCCCCATGAGCACCAGCAGCCCCTGCCAGTCTCCTTCAAGGCCTTTTGTCAGGCAGGCTCTCTCAGCCGCCCATCACTGCATGGTGGTTTTGTCAAGTGCACAATTCTATACTCTAAAGAGACCACCCTGCTTCCTCCTAAGTCTCCCAGAGAACGAAACTGCCCTGGGTGTGCCAACAACCACTCCCTAGACCAGCCCCCCTCCTGCCATCCTTCTCCCTGCCAAAGGGAAATGGAGTGGCAGCTGGCTGGGCTCTGTGGGAACCCAGGGGATGATGTGCTAATGAGCTGACCCCAGCAGAGGCTAGGCATGCTCTACCTGGAATGCTGCTGCCACCCTGTGGCCAAGGTCTTTCTCTAGGCCCCTGATGATCATGTCAGATAGGGTTTCTTGGAAACCTGGGCATTTACTGGAAACTCATTAGTCATGGACTCAAGCAAAGACAATAGAAATGAAATAGTTGAAGAATCTGAAAGAGAAAGGAACCTGAAGCATCTGTGTCTGTAGCAGGAATTCTCCAAGCAAGCTGCCTGAATCAGCAGTGTCAACATCCCCTGGGAACTTAATGGAAACACAACTTCTCAGATCCCAGTCCAGACCTACTGAATTGGAAACTCTGAGGGTAGAGCCTGGCGATGTTTTCTAACAAGCCCCCAGGTGGCTTTGATGTATGCTAGAGCTTGAGAGCCACAAGAATCTAAAGAGAAATGAACTTGTAGTTGACAGACTAGGTTCCTAACTATGGCTTTGCCTATATATGTATGACCTTGGACAAGAGATTTTAACTTCTTTACATCTCAGTTTTCTCAACCTTATCATGATGAGTGATAATCATTCCTATTTCCTATGATAGTGAGGATTAGATTAGAGATAAAGTAACATAGTTGATAAATGGTGTTTGATTGGGCTGCTATTGTAACAGGGCCGTATTTTTGTTCCACTAACACTAGAATGTACAGAGGAAAAAAATGCTGTTCCTTCCCCCATTTATGCTTATAGAGTACCCACTACATGACAGGTATAGTCACTGACAATATAGCTATAGTGATAGACAGATAAAGGTCTTTGCTTTATAAAACTGCATTCTAATAGATGTATAATGATTCACAATTCATAGTTCAGTGTTAGGAACTGAAATGTGTCCTGTCCAAAATTTACATGTTGAAGTCCTAATCTCCAAGATGATTTTATTTTTCATTTTTAGATTGTTAAGGTTTTTAGTAGGTAATTAGTTTAAATGTGGTCATAAGTCTAGGGACCTAACTCAAATGTATTGGTGGCTCTCTCTCCAGCATGTGCTCACTCTCTCTGTCTGTCTCTGTCTCTGTCTGTCTCTGTCTCTGTCTGTCTCTGTCTGTCTCTGTCTCTGTCTGTCTCTGTCTCTCTGTCTCTCTGTCTCTCTCTCTCCCCTCTCTTCCCACCCCCATCCCTGCCCCACTCCCTCCTGGTCCTCTAGGAACATACAGACTGACAGAGGGCCATGTGAGGACACAAGGAGAAAGCTGCTGTATTCAAGCCAGGAGGAGCGTTCTCACCAGATCACAACCATGTAGTGCCCTGATCTTGGGCTTCCTGTCTCCAGAACTGTGATGAAATCAATTCCTATTAAACAATAGGACCTAAACGGCTCACCCAGTCTGTGGTGTTTCATTGTGGCAGCCCTGGTTGACTAAGACATAGAGTCAAGTTGTTATCATCACATAAAGAATAATGAAGTCGACAAGGACTTGGAAAGAGATTGGCGCATTATCTGAGGATGGTGGTCAGGAAAGCCCTGAGGAGGCTCTGTGTGAGGAAAAACCTGAATGGAGTGAAAAATGAAGCCTGTGGATTTGAAGGGAACCAGAGTAAAGATCCTTGATGTGATGGAGCGCAGCTGGGTCTGGGGATCGCAGTTCGAGTCCTGCCAGGGGCACGTAGCAAGATCTACTTCCAAAAAAATAGCTGGACGTGGTGGCGTGCACCTGTAATCCCAGCTACCTGGGAAGCTGAGGCTGGGGATTGCTTGAGTCTGTGGTACCCTGGACAATGTGAGCCTGTGGTTCCACGGGCAAAAAATAGCAAGACCTAGTCTCAAAAAAAAAAAAAAAAAAAAAAAAATCCTTGACATTTATGTGGAGAACTATGAGAGGACAGCCAGAAGGTGAAGGAGTCTAGGGAAGAATGAAGAGACTCAGAGGGGGCTTAGGGCCCACCTGGTAAATTCTTTCAGACCAGGGTTTTAATCCAGATGGGTAATCCACCAGGAGTTAGAGAAACAAGAGATCCTTTATTTTTCCTAACTTATTTTTTGTCCCCATTTTTGCCGACTAAATCAGTTCCTTTCTAAATGTTTGACATCTTTCAGAGTAATTCCTCAAAATAAGATCCTATTTGCAATGCACCACCTGAGCATTAATGATTTCTTTCTGAGCTTGATGAGCTTCCTTGGCTGGCTTGGCAGAATGGACATTCAAAAACACATTTCCATGAAAATACTATCTAAATATTTAGTATTATAATAATTGTTAAGATTACAGATAAATGAAACTGAGTGACGGGAAAATCTTAATTGAGAATTTTTTCATTTAGTGGATTTTTCCAGTATCTTTTCAAAGATTGACTTTTCACTTCTTAAGATATTATTTCTCCCTCTGAAATTTGTTTCTGAAATTCAAGTTACAGTGAGCTTTTATGTCTGATCTAGTTCCTCTCCCCCTTACCTTCCTCCATTTGTACTTCCTATAAGGTTGTGCCATGACCCAGTCTACCTCAGACCTCTTTATTTCACCTCAGAGTTCCATGTGAGAAAATGCTGAGAACCCATATTGGAGACAGGTGAGGAATGACAGAACGTAGACACTGTATAGGCACTGAGGCCAGGGCTTCTAGCCCCTGCAGTCAGACCTGGATCAAATCTAGCCACTTTCCTCTGAAGTCTCAAAGTAGAGTGAAGTCTTGAAGTAAAAACATAATGGAAAGGTTTTTCAAATCCACTCCCCAAAAGATCAAGGAAAACCTTGACATCAAAGAGGTACTATTTGTCTACTAGTTGTTTTCCTCCCTAATGAGAATCAGGTCAAGATGGCAATAACATTTTTTAGAGGTCCTTTTTGGAAGAAATCAAGGAGTTGTTCTAAGCAGAATGGAAAACATTTCCTTACCCACCTGTCCCAAACACTCAGACTTTAAGCAAAAGACTCTCAGACCTGCCCCTACTTTTGCACTTTTGAAACAGGAAGTCATCCCACATTAGTTACACCTGAGCTTGAACTTTGCAACCTGGAGCTTCTAGTTCCAATCAAACACTTGTCAGGAGACATGAAAGTAAATATAAACCAATACAACTACAGCAAACTAAAGGCTACAGCACAGAAGAAACTATGAGTAAACCAAAAGGACACCTCGCTAAACGAAAAAATACTTGCACACCATATAGCTGATAAAGGGTAGATATCCAAGATCTACAAAGAACTCATACAACTCAACAAAAAGAAAACAAATAACCCAATCAAAACATGGGCAGAAGAACTAGATGTTCTCCAAAGCAGACACACAGATGGTGAACAGGCACATGAAAAAATGTTCATCTTCACATCATGATGCAAATGCAAATCAAAACCACAAAGCAGTGTTACCTCACACAGGAGAGAATGACCCATATCAAAAAGACCAGAAACCAGTCTTGTGTTGACTAGGATATGGAAGAAAAGGCACCCTCATAAACTGTTATGGGAATGTAGTATTATTTTGCAACTACAGTATTATTTTGATCTACAGTATTATTTTGCAACTATCCCAACCTGAATAGGTTCACCATCAATCAGTTCTAGCGCCATAAAAGAATTTTGGAGCCCTTAGCATCATCTTGACAGAATATTTAATAATGAATGGGGGAAACTAGCCAGCAAGGAGCCATCCACCAGAGACCTCCTCCCCCCAGGATGGCAGTCACTCTTTTATCCCCACAGCTCCTAGGCCCAGGTGTGCCTATTTACACTACTTACACACCTACTGGGCCAGGTGTGTACAATCATGGCAAGGGTGCAATACTACAGGGTTAGTCCCAGAGGCTAATGATGGAAGAATGTGAAAACCCCTGATCATTCATTTACCCTACAAATATGCACATTTCTCAAAAAATTAAAAATAATCTACCATATGATTGAGCAATTTCATTCCTAGGTTTCTACCTAAAAGAGTGCAAATACACTAATTGGAAGGCATAGATTCACTTCCATGCTCATTGCATCACTATTTACAATAACCAAACTAAGGAAGTGACCTAAGTTCCCAAAGGCAGAGAAGAATATTAGAAAAATGTGGTATATATACATAATGGAATACTGCTATAAAAACTGATGAACTCTCGTCATTTGAAACAACAAGGGTGGAAATGGAGGGGTAAAGTTAAGCAAAATGAGTTAGGAGAAAGACAAATAACTGATGGTTTCATTTATATACAAAACATAAAGAAAAAAGTGCCGGGCATGGTGGTGCATGCCTGTAAGCGCCAGCCTATGGGGCACAGCTGGGACAGGGGATGGCGGTTCGAGTCCTGCCTGGGGCAACTAGAGACCTAGTTCCAAAAAAAATAGTTGGGTGTGGTGGCATGTGCCTGTAATCCCAGCTACCTGGGAAGCTGAGGCTGGGGATTGCTTGAGTCTGTGATGCCCTGGGCAATATGAGCCTGCAGTTCCGGACAAAAATAGTGAGACCTAGTCTCAAGAAAAAAGAAAAAAGAAGTTTCAGCTAAAAGCAAATAACAAGAACTAATAACAAAGCCTAGAAAACTGATTGTGGAATAGAGGTTAGTGGAACTGAGGGGACTCCCAATGGACTGCTGTGGAGGACTCTGGGTGCTTTGGTGACGGATGTGGTGGGGTGACATGCATCTGAGGAGGTGTTGTGATCCTCTGTCTCTGAAACACATACAGTATTGTAAACCACCATTACCAAAATAGATTGATCAGTCAATCAATAACAAATCAGAATCCTTTTTTACTCACTGTGTTTATGGGCACAATAGCTTCACTTCTCTAATTCTAATATTTCCTCTCAGAGTGTATCACTAGAATCACAGAATTTTATTAGACTTTCATTAGGTAATACTTAGCTCTTGCTCAGTACACCCCCATGCTTGATTAACTACAGCTATTCCCAGGGTAAAACAGGGCTGAAGATCAGTTACCAGCACAGCCATGCCAGTTAGTTATATCATGGCATCATATCTAACAGGTCAGCCTCTGTGCATTAAAAATTGTAAAGTATTTTTACCAACACCTCTGACTGTTGTTATTAATTGATATTCTGATTACTTTTGCTTTTGTTACCCTCTGCTCCAGGTGTCTCCATGTAGAGAGAAAGAGAAATCTTGCCACAGGGTGGCAGCAAATAACCTCCAAAGTCCTTCTAAGTGCTAAAGTTTCATGAGCATATGAAAATAATCTATAATTAAATAAGGTCAAAGAGGACTGAGATATAACACAAAACAACTGGAGCCAGAAGACACACCCTACCTACTTTCCACCCAGGCAGAAATTTGCAGGTGTCATTTGGAATCTGAAACACAGAAGATATCTTGACCTCCCTGTTTTCGTTGTCTTTAATATGCTACTCACCCATAATTACATGTGATCATTCTTTCTCTCTCAGCGTTCCCCTACCCCACAGAACAGACTATTGGTTTTCCATTTCTACCCCCCAAAGGGCATCATCTCTTGCATAACCACTTTCATGGCTCCATGCTTTTAAGCCATGCTCCCACAGGTTGAACCCAGGAGCCTAGGACACTTCATTTCTACCTGGACATGGCATTCAGGCTAATAGTTTTCTCTAGAGAATCACATCATAGAGTCTTAGGTCTTTCAACCGACCAGCCATCAATGCATACTTAGAGCTGCAGACATGCATAGTACTGTTAGCAGCTGCTCTGGGCCACAAAGAAGAGAAGTTCCATATGTTCTTTGGGTATGAGCCCCAGCTCTGATTTTCCAGGGGTGAGTTTGACTCCCGGCTCTGTTGTTTGCTGTGTGACCTTGGGGAACCACCCTGAGCCTAAGTCCCTTTACTTCTAAAATGGAAGGCTAACATCTATATTACTATGGCAGCTCTGTGGATAAGTTGTTCATATACATAGAGTAAATAATCATTAAATAACAAACATAAAACAGGCTCAAGGAATATACAGTCTAATCAGAAAGAGAGCTATCAATACATCACAAGAAAATAATGCCAATGGTGGAATAAATGCCAATGGCTTCAGAGGAGCTGAAGTGTTAGGAAATTGGTCTCCTTCCTTGGTTATATAACTAAGGGACAGATTTGGAGGGGGAACCCTGTGTAACCAATTTCTTTCTAAATAAATCTCAGCACTCTGGTAATTAGTATTTATTACCTTGAAAATCAAAAAATCAGTCTTCCTGTCTTCTCCCTCAGCAAACTTACAGGGCTCTGGCTAGAATCCTCCAGATGGGATGCCTGATCCACCATTCCCAAGCCCCTTAATTGTGCACTAACTCTGCAACATTTTAAGCACCTACTATTTTCCAGAATAGCATAAATCCTAACTGGGAGAATCTTTAGTGTGTAATAAAATACAAGTGCTGAATGGGAGGTCAGAACAGGGAATTTCAAAGAAAATATATGTATAAACTGGATGTCCCTTCAACTTCTGCAGGTCTTGGGAGGCAATCTTTCACAATTCTCCTAAGCAAAATTAGATATGTAGTTCATATGCAGGGTATGCTCATATGTACTACATATGCAGGGTTGCTCTGTTTTCAGAATTTCCAGTCACAGCTTTTAGTTAATTTCCTTTCCACATCTGAATGCCTCGATTAGCTAAACTGCAAAGTTCTCCCACCACTTATAATGAAAAAAAAAAAAGCCATGAGAGGAAGAAGGCATAAGTTGAAAACCAGTTATGTACTGAGCACCTCATCCTAGTCCTGTGAGGAGGCATAATTATATTTATTTTACAAACGAGAAAGTTGAGGTCCAGAGAATGAGTAACTTACTCAAGCAAAGTTACAGCTTGAGTGTGGGCTTCTACCCAGAGCAAGTGTTTTCCTCCTTAGACTACTCTTACCATAGAAAGTAACTCCGATCAAGCATTGTAAATGCAGCATCTCGTCTAAAATATACTGTGGAATCATGTCCTAAGTCACTGTTTTTCAAACTGTGGGTCATCATTTTGGTGGATCCCAACTAACAGATTTTAATGAAGGAATAGAATAGAATAAATAGAATAGAATAGAATAGAATAGAATAGAATAGAATAGAATAGAATAGAATAGAATAGAATAGAATAGAATAGAATAGAATAGAATAGAATAGAATAGAATAGAATAGAATAGAATAGAATAGAATAGAATAGAATAGACCAGAGGGCTTCATAGGTAATTAAGTTTTTTTTTCAGAAAAATTTTATTTTAGTCTCACATCTGTGTATATAAACTTGCTTCCTGAGTAAATTACATTTTATAACTTAAAAGTTTAAAGCTGTGATTTCAGGTGTTTGTTGGCCTATAACTAATAAAAACTTTTTCACTTTGTAAAATCATGGGTGAGTTTTCACAGCTGACTACCTGCAAGGCGTTTTCATCTTTCAAATACAAGTAGCTCCTCTAGAAGGGATTAATCTTAAAGAGGCAAGTGTTCTCTCACCACACATTTTCTAGGTTTCATTCTGGACTCTGCTAATACATGTCTCATTTGTTTCTCTGACCCAGCCCTTCCAAATGATCCACATTCGGCGAATTTGAGGATGTGTTCCAGGGTCAGGTTAAACTCTCAGACATCATCATCCACCAGCGCTTCTTACCAAATGAAGAAATAAGCGCACCCTGGTACTTAGCGCTGGACAGAGCCAGGGGGAGGAATTGCTTGTTAGCACTGACACCTGGTGGTCGATGAAAAGCCAGCATCCCACCATACGGAACCTAAAGGAACGCTTTGACCTGAGAACTACTTAGGCCCCTGACCGCAGCCAAACTGTTTCCTCACGCCCCGCACCCCCTTCCCATCATCTCCCTTCTCCATGTAGCTGGATAGAGCCGGGCAGAGGAGAGAACAGAAGTTAAAATTCAATAGAGGACAGTCATTTCCCACCCCATTTCTGCTCATTCTGTTGTGACAACCAAAAATACCCACATATATTTTTCTATATGTCCCCCTGGGAAGCACCCACCATAGCTAATGGCTATTTTGCTTTGAAGAAATATACTTTTCACATGGATCAGGCATTCACAAAGTTTATGGAACTTCGATTTTCCATCTTAACACCTTTGCCTGTTGACTACCTGTCCATTGTAAGCTCCTCCCACTCTGGGACTGTCCTGTTTTGTAAGATCTGTGATATTGTACAAGATCCTGTTTTCATTTATGAAATCACAGACACCAAACTCATGGGCCTTTCAGCAGTACATTTGGTACAGTGTGTATGCACACACACACATATAACATTTAGTACAAGAACAATTCGATGACTTTTTAAAATTGAGACTGTCATAACACTTTTAAAATAAGGGGCCCTTGTGGGCTGTTGTGCATAAAAAGGGAAGGAATCATTGGTTTTCAGTGAATAAGGACAGCAATCATCTGTTGGGTGACTTTTTGATTATTGTTACTACACTGTATTAACTTCCTATTGCAACTGCAACAAATTGCCACAAGCTAGCAGTTTAAGATGACAAAAATTATTTTTTTACATCTCTGGAGGTCAGGGTGTAAAATCAAGGAACTGGCCAGCCTGTGTTCCTTCAAAGGGCTTCTGGGGAGAATTTCCTTGTATTTTTCAATTTTCAGATGCAGTCCACATTCCTCGGTTGGTGGTCCCTTCCTTCTCTCCAGTCCCTCGTTTCCTTTGTCACACTTTCTACAGCTAATTAACCCCCTATCTTCCTAGCCCTTTGGATCCTGTGATTACATTGGGCCCACCCAGATAATTCAGCGTAATTTCTTCATCTCAAACTAGTTAATAAGGGCCTTTGACAATGCAGGCTGACAGGTTTTAGACAGTAGGGTAACTAGGGATTAGACATAGACATCATCTGGGTGGTTCTGGTCCAGTCTGTCACATAAGCCAAGGCAAGGTCTCTGTCATATAGCAAGGTTCCACTCCTAAACAGAACAGTACTTGAAAACTCCATGAGGCTCAGGATCCACATCCATGAGGTGTGAAGCCACATGGTGTACTACTTTAGAATCAAAAACACAGGAACTCCTGAGCTGGGCAACTGTTACCTTTTCTCAGCTCATCTTGGGCCACTCCCTGCAACTCCCTAAGCTTCAGTTTCCTTGTTTGTGATTCCCTGCTCCTAGGACTGATGTGAGCAGCAAATATCAGAATATCTAGAAAGATCCTGGTACATGAAAGATGGTCCAGGAGACCCTGAGCACATTGTCACAGTAAGTCTGTCCGTAAGAGCATCAAAGGGTAAAAAGAAGATAATCAAGACTGGGCACAGTGGCGTGCGCCTTTACTCCCAGCCTAGGAAGGGAGGCCGAGACTAGGAATCACTTGAGTCTGCATGTTCAAGACCCACCCAGGGCAACATAGTGAAACCTAGTCTCAAAAAAATAGCTGGGCGTGGTGGCGCACACCTGTAATCCCAGCTACATGGGAGGCTGAGGCTGGGGATTGCTTGAGTCCGTGGTACCCCGGGCAACATGAGTCTGCAGTTTCCTGGGCAACATAGTGAGACCTAGTCTCAGAAAAAAGAAGAAGAAGAAGAGGAGAATCCAGAGGGAAGAAAAGTCAGGTCACATTGCCAGGGTGTTGAGGGGTATTGTTCTTTTTCTACTTGACCTAATTTGTATAGGCAACAAAAATTTCTTTCTGTTTTCTCATTATCCATTGTTAATATCAAATATGCCCATTACATACATCAGATGTATATCAAAAGCAAACAGCAAGCCTGAAGAGATTTTTTTTGTGCTTAAAAGATGGTGCTAAGATTTAAGACACTTAAAACTTATGTTGAATAGTCAATATACCTGATATGAAATTGAAAAGGGAAAATAAAAATATATAATTGATTGGTGGCTTCAATTTCTTTCTCTGCAAATGGGAATTTCTTTTCATAATACCCACCCCTTGCCTAACTGGGTAGAGCAAGGAAAGACGTTAAGAATTTTATTAAGGAATATGTCATTCACCTTTCTATTTTGAAGGGTAATCACTACTTGAGTCAAACCTAGTATTTTGTTATTGGTGCCAGCAAATGTTTAGAACTCTGTTCAGAAAAAACACGTGAAACTTAGTTTCTTTTATATTTATAGATTTTGATCACTTTAATCAAAGATAACACACCTTGCTTAAAACAATTAGCTCTGACAATACATGTAAAAGCAGAACATTAGATTGTAAATGTGTTCTTTTTCTTCTTCCTGCCACATATATTAGGTAATAGAGACAAGAAAAGGAGGGGAAAGATGATTCCAAGTAATTCTGTGGCATTATTACAAAGTGAAGCTGGTGAGATTTTTGTCTTTTTGACAAATTGAAGGAAGCCAGTGGAACAAATCTTGTTTCAGGAGTGCATTTTCACTTAGCTGTCCTCTAAGTGGAGATGCATTACCCCAGAAAGGAAAATCAAAGTTCTTCAACTGCCAGAGATAAATTGACAAATTTGGCTCCCAGCAATACATTCTTGACAGCTACTAGAGTTCCAGGAAAAGAAAACAAGAAAATTAAATTTGACAGAAATGATAAAGAAGAAAAAAGAAGGAATTTTTTTCTCCAGTTAGCATCTCAGTGCCTTTGCAGGGATTTTAGGACAATTCAATAGCAAACCACTTAGACATCTCCCCCATTTTCCCCTGAGATGTGAATGCTATTTTAATGGAGCCACATCCCTTTAGACAACCGCATGTGTCCACACATTTAGTCCATGGACTGATTGCCTGGTGACTTGCTCAAGACAACTTGAGAATGAGTGTCAGCAGTGACCTGTCTGGAGATAAATTGTACGACTTCCTATCACACCTCTGTACTCAAGAACACATCAAATAGTAGACCCTTCTTCTTAACATCTTTGCTACAGAAATCATCAGTCCATGATTAAAGAGGAGACACATGTCCTAGAGATAATAAAATATGATCTGCAGCTTTAAATTCTGGTAACCCCACTTATTAGCAATATTATCTTGAGCAAAATCTTTAACTTCCTCAGTTTAAATAGGGATAATACTAAGTTTGTCTATAAATTTATTTTGAGGCTTAAATGAATTGTGATATACAACATTTATTACTTGGCAAGCACAAAATAAAATTAAAGATTTCTCATTAAGGTGAAAGAAAGTGGTGACATCAAAAATCTCTAGCAACGGTGTGGTTTATATAAATAGGACAGTTGTACAAAGTGTGTCAAAAACTTCTCGTTGACTCAATATCTGTCTTTTCCTTATAAAGTACTAGAAACTTTGGTTTTTATCTGGCTTTATAATCACCTACAATAAAACTACCATCCTCTCCCTCCTTGCAGCTCATGGAAGGCTAATGGAATGTGAGCAGAAGAGAGGGGTGCACTGCTGGATTAAGTTCTTAACTACCCCAACTTTTTTTTTTTTTTTACCTCATTTGGATTTTCACATTAACCTGGTAGAGAAACACCTTGGACCACACTGATGAAAACAGGGCAGAGGGAGAAAATGCAGCAAAGGCCCCTTACCCTCTGACAATGTCTTGGGGCAGCGCCCCCTCAAGGACACTTACTGCCACAACAGAAAACGAAACGCGTCTTGATTAAGGCACTTGGTGTTTACTTCACAACAATCTAATGGGTTTCCTATTAGTCTGAGAAAATGTTATGCAACTATTTAAAATGATGCTTTAAGAAGCAGGTTGAATGTCATTAAAGAATGTTTATGTTATACAAACTGGACAATAAATTATGTATATACTATGATCTCACCGATTTTTTTAAAACTCATGGCAAAAGCACTGAAAGGAACTATGTCAAAATTATATTTGCATACTTTCCCTTCTACTTGCCTATACTTTTTCAAATTTACTACAGTGTGCATTCAATACATTGATTATCAAGGGACAATCAAAGATAAAAATCCTACTCACTTCCATTTCAGACAAATCGCCCCAGTTGCCAGGAATATCACTTTCCCTTCCTTACTCATGGGTCATTTCATTTCTGCCCCTGTTAAATTGCAGGCAGGCACTGTGTTTTTATAAATTTGTTGCACATAATGTCATCTCCATTTTAAGAAATTTTAAGAGTATTTGATGGACAAACTAGCACAACCAGAAAGGTAGAAAATGGGCATACATGCAGGCAACTTAATATAATAACTTGGTTGCTCTTATGTACCACCAGCCTTACAAGCAATTAATCACAAATCCACTGTGACTAACATACTTTATCTTAACATATTAAAATTAAGAACAACTCAAAATGTATTGGAGTTTTACACATAGTTTTTCTTAACATTCACCATTGTTCTATTAAACATGCATTATCATTCCCATTTTGCAGATTGCAAAACTGAGGCTCAGAGGTGATTTTCCCCAGATCACAGAACTAGTAAGTGATAGGACTGAGATTATAACCGGGAACATTCTCACTTCCCCACATTATAACTAACATCTTTTTATCCAGATATTTTAAATAAGGCTTTTAACCTCTAAAAACAGTGCTAGTAATAAATAGCACTTATATAGGACATACTCAGTGCTAAACAGTGTATTAAGGAATATCATATATAAGCATACAATCACATTTATAATGAAGATTTAAAGAGTTTATGTGTATATATGTATATATTTCCTATTTTATTAACTAGGTTTTAATAACAAAGAAATATACACCTACGTCTAATCATAATAGAAACATCAGAAAAATCCCAACTAAGGAACATTCTACTGACTAGTAGCCAGTACTAGCTAGTATTCCTTAAAACTGTCAGTTATAAAATACAAGAAAAATCTGAAAAATTACCACAGTCAAGATGAGCCTAAAGCGACAAGCAACTAAATGATGCAGTACTTGAAAGAAATCTTGGAACAGAGAAGTGAGATTAGGCTAATTTTAAGGATATTAGAATATAGTATGGAATTCATTTAATAATATTGTATAAATACTGATATATTGTGACAAATGCACCATATTAAGATATTGAAAATAAAGGGAACTAGATATAAATCTTTGGAGACTCTGCACTATCTTTGCAATTTTTCTAAAAAAAACCCATAAGTATTCTAAAATTAAGAATTTTTTTCAGAGACTAGGTATCACTATGTTACCCGAGGTAGTCCTGAACACGTAGATTCAAGTGATCCATAGCCTCAGCCTCCCAGGTAGCTGGGATTACCAGACATGTGCCACCACGCCCAGCTATTTTTAGAGACTAGGTCTTGATGTTGCCCGGGGTAGTCTCAAACCCATGGACTCATGTGATCCCTGGCCTCAGCCTCCCAGAGCTGTGATTATAGGTGCATACCACTACACTCAGCTCTAGGCTTAAGAATTTTTAGAAAAAATAATACACGCATTTGAGAAAACTTCAGAGAATTTAAATAAACAGTAAGTCTGCCTCTTTAGATTTTCATTCCCTTGGTTCCCTTTCCTGAGGTAACCATGCCAATTTCTTATGCCTCCTTCTTTACAAGCAATACAGGAACTAATATATTTCAGAAAACAGATCTTTATTCCTCACTTAAGAATTTAATTCAATAGATTCAAGTTAGTTAAGTGCATTAGTTTCTTATGGCTGCTATAATAAATTACTACAAACTTGATGATTTTAAACAATAAATGTTTTTCTTTCACAGTTTGGAGGTGGAAAGTCCAAGATCAGTGTCACTGAACCAAAAGCAAGATGTCAATAGGCTCCTGCTCCCTTCAGAGAAGAGAGTCCATTTTTTGCCCATCCCAGCTCCTGGTTACTGCTGGCATTGACTCACATCCCTGTATCTCAGCCTCTATGGTCACACTGCCTTCTCTGTCAGTCAAGTCTTTCAATATTTCCTTCTTGAAAGGATTATACTGTGATTATGTAGGATCCACTGGATAATCCAAGATAACCTCTCCACCTCAACATCCTTAACCCAATCATGATGCAAAGACATCTTTCAAAGTAAGGAAAGATTTGTGGTTCCAGGGGTTAAAATCTTGTAGCTTTGGAGGTTATTAATCAGTCCCACCACAATAAGTTGTTTCATTATTTTCTTTGTAACATTAAACCTTTGTTGACAAATTAATGACAATAATAAAAACCAAACCTCTGTCCAGAACTTATTCAGGTTAAAAAAATGAAGACTGTCTAATATCCTGATGATTCTCTACCGTTTAATACTTTCCAAGTGACTAATTAAATTCCCTTTAAGTTCATCCTAAAAGACAAGGGTTGGTTTCTGGCAATATGCAGTTGGTAATTTAAAGTACCTCGGATATTGTTTTTAATTTTCCTTTTTGTCTTTCCTTTCACAAGGGTAACACAACTCCCAGGGCTGCTACCAGCCCCTTCCGTTCCTGTTGCATCAGTTTTCAACTGTGGTTCTTCCAGCCTTGTTGTCAGAGCAGCATGATGAAAGATCTTCAGCATCTGATGCAAGACTCCACTCCCTCAGTGCCCTGGTGCCCAACATACTGGCTCTGTGCCCCCGTGTGAAAACCAGACTGTTCATCTGGGGAACATCTGCCTGTCTCCAGAGCCCTAGAATTTGACCTTGAACGCAAACTGCAGGGCTTTACCTGTGAAGCAGAAGAACTCTGGAAAACTCTGCACACAGGTAGGTTCATGAGGACAGTGGGGATGGTGGAAAGTGATGTACACTCTAGAAGGAAGGAGAAACCTACCCAATTCCCAGCCTCTGTCAACTTACCATCCCTCTCCTGATTCATTTATTCCAACTCAAAGAGTTTGAGCTACCTAAGACAGTCTGGAATTGCTTATCCACTGAACAAGCAGCACAGAGACCCAGCACTTTTGTTTTCTCACATGATTAAGCATGAAAATGATGGTTAATACTGAGCCTATCGGAAGCCAAATTCAAAATTCAGCACTTTCTTATAGGTATTCATCTTTGCTGAACCTCCTCAGTATTTATTTTGCTGTAGGGAATGAAGCAGTTAAATTTCAATATGAAACAAAGGTTCCCAGCACTTTCATTTACCGGTGGTAATAACTGCCCAGGGAAAGGATTTTAAAAATATATAAAGCATAACATCAATTCCCCATAGCCCACCTTTTAGTTCCTCTCTGTAGCCAGTATCATATTTACCAATATATGTTAAACCAAGCATGAAAAATTTGATAATAAATAACCAGTAACTTTGTTATTTGGAGTACTGTCAAAGTACATAATAGAGCTATTAACCATCATGTCTGACCAGACTCACCACACAAATACGCCCATCCTCCTGGAGGACTGTAGGGAGAGTTATGTATCTAGGGTGCTTTGCTTGGCGCCTGGCAAGTGGGAAATGCTTGATAAACAGCAGCTACAGCTATTATTAGCACAACAGTGGGGCCCCACATGGAAACTCCATCCAGCATTAGGCAAAGGGAAGAGAAGAAACGAGGAATGCATGGTAAGAAGTCGGTGGCGAATAGAGAAAGACAAGAACAGACAGACAAGACAGACAAGCTTTGTCTCCACATAACTGCTACCCTGGATGCATAAATATTTTATCTGATATTAGATGCTACCAAATGGGCTAAAATTATCATACTTCTTATTTAGGTCCAAACATTTTCCAATATTGCAAATTCAGTTACCTATATTTGTTGTTCTTTATTTTTTAATAAAAATGAAAGACCCAGTTAATTATTCCCCCCTCCCCACTCAGCCCTGAGATTAAATCTTAGTGTATTGTTGTTCTGTGTACAATTTGCCTATCTGGGATAACTGAGAAACATGCCTGATCAGGTAAACCAGGTAACACAGACAATCAGGACTTCCCTTAATCAACATAGTAAAACAGGTGAAATTTATACCATCCACCCCACCTTTCCATATAGACGAGTAAAATACACGGCTGACCCGCATCACCAATCTTTCCACCAGGAGTGGGTCATCATTGTCATTATTTTATTTATTTTCTTTGTAGCCTGTATTAGTCCATGGAAGATTTGAAGAGCTTTTTGCCAGCACGTCTACAATGTTATAATACAATATAAATGAGAATGAAAAATCAGCAGCAGGGACAAAAATAAAAATAGTAAGTCTGGGGAAAGTCAAATTTATCTAGGGAGAGAAGTTTCCAGACAGCCAGAGCAGAACATAGGAGCCTGTGTACCCATGGGGCCAACCTCAGGGCTGGAGAGTAAGGCACGGCAGGTGGCGCTGGAATCAAAGGACTGTAGAGCTCAGAAGTGAGACTGAAATGCCGGGGAGTCTGGTCTGAAAGAAGCCAGAGAACCAGAGATACCCAACTTTGTGCCAATTATTTGCAACCCGATTCCAGCGCCACCCTCACTTATATGGCAAACATAGATGATTAGTGTCCAGTCAAGCACCTGAGCAGAGCGTCAGGGACACTGATTGAGATCAGATGAACAAAGAGTGAAGCGAGCATCCTCAGGCTACCTGTGCGCAGTCAGGAATTCCCTTGAGATCCAGGGTCTCCTTTGAATACAACAACAAATAAATGCTAAGCTTGTGGCAGCCTATGCCACAGACCGCGACTCTGACACTTGGCTTGGACTATGCGTAAAGCAGTTGTCACCGATCCTTCAGCAAGGTCATAACAAATTTCAGAAATACCCTCATGAGCAACACTTTCCAGTGAACTGGCCTGAATGAATCAGCGGCACCACGTGCTCCACAGGAATGAGATGAAGTTAGCCAGTGTGGCGGTTACAAGGTAGGAAGCAATAAATTTTGGAGGACATCTATCAAAATGATTTTCATTTCAGAACAGCTAATTTTGGGTGGCCCTTAAAAAGAGAAAAATCAATTAGCAGAACCAACTGTTTCTAGGAGGTCCTGAGCCCTAATAAAAGGCCATAGATCAGCAAACTGGAAGGTTGGCACCAATAGCCAGTATCTATCGCCAGGCACCTAGATGTTTGCTGAGAAGCTTCTTTTTTTCTTTTTCTTTTCTTTCTTTTTTTTTTGGAGACTCGGTCTCACTATTTTGCCCATGGAACCACAGGCTCATGTTGCCCGGGGTACCACAGACTCAAGCAATCCCCAGCCTCGGCTTCCCAGGTAGCTGGGATTACAGGCGTGCACCACCACGCCCAGCTATTTTTTAGGGATTAGGTCTCGTTATGTGCCCACAGCGGGACTTGAACCAAGATCCCTGGTCCCAGCTGTGGCTTCCTAGTCTGCCACCTACAGGCATGCACCACCATGGCTGGCCTGTTTGCTAAGAAGTTTCAAGTCATTGAAACAGAATTTTGCAAAGAGATGAAAAGTGGCAAGACTAAACATTTTCAAATTATTATCTAATTTCTTGGCCTTCCACTCTGGTTAACCCTGATCCTTATAGAAAATGTTCCCCATTATGTCTGAATTAATATTATAATAGTTTCACATACCTTGGTCTCCCCTCATTACCTCTTCAACTTCAAAAATGTAGGAATGGAATCCCTTGAGTGTCTCTTCCCCATTCCCCTGTCCCTTATTTTCTTAAGATGACCAAAATAATATGTTCCCCCCTGTCAGGTAAATGAGTTGATCAGGCTTTTTCCTCCATTAGCCACTATGACCAGCACCTGTGATTATTGTGCCCTTCCCATAATTGTACTTGCCTGGGTCAGTGGGTGTGCGCATGTGTGAGTGGACTCACCTGGGCCTGGGGTGGGGAGCATGCAAAGAGAAAGCACAGGAGGATGACCCTGAGAGAAAGAGTGAAGATTCCTGGAGGGCTGGGGGGCTCGCTTCCCTTCCAACCCTGCCCCTACCCTGCCCTGGCCCTAGCTGTGGCCCTGCTCTGCCCTGCCCTACCCTGCTCTGCATGATGCATTTGTGTAACTGCTAGAGCCAATAAAGAAACTACGCAGGTTAGTGAACTTGCACTACAATTAGCATCATAAACAGAATCATTGCATGATGATTACATTACACACACCCCCAAAAATCCACATCCCAATTCCTAGAACCTATGAATATGTTAAGTTATGCAAGTGAAAATGAAGGTGGAAAAGTGGAATTCAGTTGCTGATCATTGATCTTAAGGTGGGAGTTTCACCTGGATTATCTTGGGGAGCCCAGTGTAATCACAGAGTCCTTAAAAATGGACGATGGAAGCAGAATCATCAGGACCAGAAATAGGTATCATAAGAAAAACTCAACTAGCATCCCCTGGTTTTGAGGAGGGAAAGGGGTTCAAGAACCAAGGAACACAGTTCTAAAGCTGGGAAAGGCAAGAAAGCACCCCTACAGGCTTCAGGAAATCAGTCATGAAATCACCTTGATTTGAGCTCAGTGAGACCCACTTTGGATTTCTGATCATGAGACTGAAAAATTGCTACTTTACTAGAAATTTATTTAATCCCTAACACAACTCACTGCTCTCTTTTCCCATACTCAGTGGTTCAGAGACTGGAATCATGTGGGAACTTTCAAAAGACTGAATCCTGGTCCCACACTCAGAGATACTGATTTGATCATTCCAGGATAGCCCAAGAAGGAGGAAGTTTTTAATTCCCCATGAGATGCTAATGCACAGGAGAGTTTGAGACTCATTATCATAGGGTGTGGGATATGTCTTCACTTGCCCCTCTGGATCTGAACAGTGTTTGGTCTACTTTTTGTCCAGTGAAGGACAAAACTTGACATGTAACTTTTGAGAGATTTCTCTGGAGAATAGTACCATAAAAGGCAGCCACAGCTGTTGCTCCCACAAAATCTTGGCACAGGGCAATGGGTTCTGAAACCCCTATTTTGATCAGAGTTTAATTCAAAAGAATGGAATCATTTTTCCTGCTATATTAAATGGGAAAAATATGAACTACATGCCTGCTAAATCTTTGGAAAAACTAAAGAAATAAGCTCCAAGTCAAGCTTCAGGAACAAAGTGCCGCAATGCAGAAATGGGTCACCAAAGGAGCATCTGCCTCTTCCGTGAGTGGGATGACTCCAGAGTCACCCCCACACAGCTGCTCTCAGTTTAACATGAGGACCTCATCAGCCAGTTCGGATGCCCACAGCAGAAGGGAGTCCCTGTGCTCCCCCTCATAGTAAACACCAACCAAGTTACTAGACTCTGGGTGGGGTCTGTGTAATGCTGAAGGAGGAAAGAAAAATCTCCTTGACTGTGCTTTCTAGAAAAAAGTAAGTGCAGCAGAACTACAGCTTCTACTCCACTTGTGCCTTCTATTTGCACAAGACAGCAAACCCTTAACTGCAAGAAAATCTGGGGGGGGGGGATATTTTACTTTCTATCTTCTACACATCAGGAAAGTTCACAGAAAAAGTTGGAGTAGATATTGGGTACCAGTCCTCCATAAATGCCATAGATCATTCCCTGGCTATTCAATAGGAAAACTTATTTTCTCCACATATTTAAACTTCTAAACATTAGTATTTGGTCCCTTGTGTCAAAAAAAAAAAAAAATACTCTCACCTCCCCCTCAAATGGAAAAACCCAAAGTCCCACAAGTCTCTGGCTCAATCTTGGGGTGATCTTCATTCTTACCCAAACTGGGTCACAGCCATGCTCTGGGTCAGGAGACCCATGTTTCATGGCACTAATCCACTCTACAGACACAATACATAGTGAAAATATGGATGTGAACCAATAATAAACTGAAGTTGGTGGCTCATTCTAAGACAGGATAATTTGAAGTTTTTGGCACATAATGAAGTTCATATAAGATGGTGATTTACGCAATTAGGCACTGAATTTTGTTTTTATTTCCAGTAAAAAGATAAAATTAAAAATAATTTACATTGGAAAAGGTTATTTCAAAATCACTTTGAGTTTACTAATGGAGTACATGGTGAAAACCAAATTTACAGACATTCCACTAACTTTCACACCATCACCATGCTTTTTTTTTTTATAATTCCTTCTTTCAATTCAATTGAAATTTTAACATGCTTTTTAGGGCCCATGGTTACAGTTTAACACAAAATTTGCAGTCAATTCAGCACTACCCATTTGTGTGAAAGGATACAGAAAGGCTAACTAACACACAAAATATCTCTATACTTTATAAAAAGGGCCAGAGTAAGAAAAGATTGTCAGATTAGTATGTGCCCTGTGATTTGTTTATAGGTTAAGCTATACAAGTGTCCACCCACAAATACCCCCACACATTGTCTAGTTGGCAACAATCTTAATATGATTATTAAATCTTAAAATGATTTCTATTTTAATAGGAAGAATTCACTGTGAAGCAGTTTGATCATTAGGCGGACCTATCATAAAGCAGGGGTCTGTTGTATTCTACCTCAGATAAATTAACTTGTAAACAGCCACCATAATTAGACCATTTATAAAACTATGAGGAAAAGAGAAGAAGTAAATGGTTAATATATACAAGACATAGATAACACAACAAAGAATAAAACATTGGTGGTTGTCACAGTTCCAGCCACAAGATGATATTTGACATTTACATTTTTTCCTCCACAGCCCATGAAAGCTTGCTTTTATGGTAGTCAGCATCATAACTGGTCTAGGTTATTTAGATAGTAGAGTGACCCAGATTTTCATACCTCAAAGACCTGCACACTATAATAATCCACAGATTTCCATGTGTGTATGTATATATGTGTGTCTGTGTGTGTATGTGTATATGCATGTCTGTATAGTTATATTCCTGTATATTTCTGGTATAAGACCAAATTTCTCTAGTCTTCCATTGAAATTAATTAATAAGTTCAGCAAATATACACACTATATATAATTTAATGTAACTTTTGATACTATGAAGTACTCAAGAACCCCCTGAGTTCCAAAAATACCCCTCCCTGCACCCTTCCTACACAATAGAAATCCTATGTCCCCTGAAATGGGGCTTAATCTCCCAGCTGACAGAATAATAACCCCTCCCTTTTTTTGCCTGTCAGCTCAGGTTCATTTGTACAAGGTACCCAAAATGGTGAGTGGCAATCTCAAATTCTAGTTTAATGGGACAAATTGATAGCATGTGTCTCTTGATGTTTTGATTGAGAAGACACATTAGTTAGATAGTCCTCATGCCAAAAATGCCTAACTGGAATCATAAGGAAACAGTCTGTCAGGCTTGGGAAAGAGGCTTGCCCACATCCACAAAGCAATTGACTGCAAGCATGCCCTATGCATACATATGGATCACAAATATCCTCCTATTGTATCCCCAGCCTAAGAGTTCCATCCATATGCCTCTTCTCCAGTCCTCCTCCTTGACACCATTCTCCCATCTTTTTTCAAATCTTTGATTATCCAGTTCATCCACCCCTTCATCGTTAGCAATGAATCTGCTTGCCGTGCACCTCTGAACATCCTTTTTGTTAGTCAGCACTGACAAGTTCTTCCCATCAACAGGTTCTTTCCCTACTGTACTGAGGCACTGCCTACTGGGGTCCTAATGAGTTTGGCTTCCAGTAGCCACAAGCAGATACATCCATAAACTAAATCTGACTTTTTTCTTTCTTGGGTAACTTGTTTCATGGGATCACCCCAAGAGGTAAAGAGGGCAATGCAATGGTACATCATGCCTTGAAAGTGTGACACCTCTACTGGTGCAATTACTTGTGTTTTCAAGATCACTTCATAATGAAGGGTTGAAGAATGAAGGAGAAACCCATCCCCACAACTTAATTAGTCAGATAATACGCTGGTCAGGTCATGTGACCCCTGGGTAGGCATTATATAAGCTGCAAGCCAGGCCTCCCCTCCCTTTTTGTCCCCTCCCCTCCTCTCCTCTCCTCTCTTCTCCCCTCTTCTCCTTTCCTCTCTTCTTTCTTCTAAAAAGAAAAACATCTCCCTCCAGGCCTATTTTTAAAAGGGAGAGTAACCAACTGACAGGTAGAGGGTTGGCTTTGCAGCAAAACCCTTAGAGTCTGTACAGTCATCCTCTTAGAAAAACTTGCCACAAGCTCCTGCACCACCCTCATCCTGTAAGGCATCTCCAGTCACTGTAAGATCACCAAGTTATTAGGGCCAAGTGGAAGCACTGCTTGCAATGAACCCAGGGTCATCTGAAAAGCTTTCTCATGCTCTGGGCCTCATTCAAAGCTGGCAACCTTACCAATTATTCAGAAAATGGCTCTAAGCAGCAATAAGATGTGGGTTTCTCTCAAGAGGCAGGAGAAAGCTGCCAAACCTGTGCATCTTTTTTAGAGGAAGAAGCAACAAATAGTCTTTCACTTTGGCAAGAATATTCTAAATGCCCCCAGACAATTGCTCTTCCATAAACTTTTCTGAGCCAACAGATATTTCAATTTTTACAATTTTTAAAATATCTTCTTTTGTGTATGCATCTTACCATGTGCATCGATGCTTCTTTTTCACCAGGCCAGTGGAATGATGTCTTCAATATTGTGGATAAAAATAATGTTCTAGAGCACGTGTGATGATTGTCATCCCTGAAATCCCAAATTTGACTGAGAATCTGAAATATGACATATCTCACTTCTCAGTAAGATATATTCAAATTAAGAAAAAGAGTATACTGCTTGGTAAGATGTATCCAAATTAAGAGAGAGTATATTGCTGTCTCTGTGAGGAAAAAGATCATAATTCTGGAATTATACACAAACTAGAAGACAGGAGGAGGGGGGAAGGGATGGAGTATTTACTAAACTTATAGTTCCATACCAGTTTCTAACAACTGTTGGTGAATGTAGCCTTTGGAGTCACCATTTGATCAGGTATAGTAACCCACTGTCCCTCTCTAAGACCCATAGTTTTTTTGTAGATAATAAAAAGATTAACAAAATGTAGATATACCTTTTATAAGATACAAAATGTAGATATAATATTCATAAAATGTAGATATATTCATAAAATGTAGATATAAGGTTTTGTTTTTTGTTTTGGGTTTGAGTGGGGGTTTTTGTGTTGTTTGTTTTTCACAAAATGATAATTAACCAGGAGAGTCTTGTGACTCTATAAGAAGAATCACACCCTTTCACTTTGGGGAAAAAGAAAAACTTCTCTGGAGGCAAAAATCTGTGCTATCCTTGGTGTTGAAGTATTGGTTTTGGTTTATTATTTTTGTTTATTATTTTGATTATATTTTGATAGGTAGGGATAGTTGCAGCTTCCATTTGACCCTTCACAATTAATGGACTTGACTCTGCAAAGCCAATGTGATAATCTTTTGGTTGCTGAAATGTCTACAACTATGCATTTAAGAGAAAGAAGAATAATTACAAGAAGATTTCACAAAGCCACTAGGACCACTGAGAGATAAATTCATACTCAACATCTATCACTTCTAGAGAACTACAGAGGGAATCTAAGTCTTAGAGGATTAATTTTAATGAAAGCTAGAATCCAATAAACCCTGAGAAGTCTTGGTAGTTGTTTTTCAGTGCAGACTTGAGATATTAAATTGCTACAGGTTTTTTGTTTTGTTTTGTTTTTGTTTGTTTGTTGTTGTTGTTTTTTTTTTAAGAAAGCCTAGAAAGAAGGTTTGCATTACATTTCTTCTTTTTTTTTTTTCAGTTGCCATCACCAGGATAAATTTTTTAATGAAATTTTATTGATTTCCCATTTGTTTACACCACTGTATAGTTTTGAGGGTGCAGCTTCACACCTCAGGATGTGTATGTACATGCTTCACTCCCTCTCCCCACTCTCCTTGGGTAATCATTCTCTGTGACCTGCCTCTTACACCCACAAACTTCTACTAATGCTGCCACAGAAAATGCAAATGCTTCATGACCAAACTTTTAAATAAAAAGCAGAAGCAGCAAAAACATAGTGTTTGCCTCATTTCTGTCTTCCAAACCTGCACCAGTGCAACCTAACAGCAGCACTTAGAGCAACTGAGAGCAGGGGAGTCTGGGGAATGTGATGATGTTCAGCTCACTGCAGCGCAGAAAGGCAGATGGACAATGAGAGTTGTGCTACCAAAACCATTTCAAGTGACTTGCCATAAGTCACTGAAAAATGCCTGCTCCCTACAGCTGCCACCAAATATTTGCTGTTTATTTTGAGATCCCAGAGGGTCTTCTGAATCATCCAAGTAACAGTAAATCATATTTGATAGCATTGTAAATGGAAGTACATTGTACAATATACTCATTTCTGGAAACTAATATAGGGAACCAAAACACCCCTTTTTTTCCATTCACTTCAGAAAATAGTCACTGTCTTAAGGACAGACACACTTTCAGGGCTTCTTACCTTGAAGTCAACAACGTTCCTTATAGAGAGTCCCAGAAGGGTGTCCTAAATAGTCCGTCTTCTCTAAGATACCCCCTTTCTTCTCTTGCATTCAGTTGTCTTGAAATTCCTGAAGTCTCTGGAGTAGTCGTTTGTCCAAAATAGAGAACTTCTTTGTGAGTGTTTTTCAGAGGAACAATGAACCCAGAGAACTAGAGTCCCATCCTTCCAATTCTGTTTTCAGAACCCAGACCAACTGAGTTAGGGTATATTAACATAATTCATACAACATGCCATTTTGGGGACTGAAGCCACAACTTGCACAGCCCACCAACACCTCAGAATTGGGGGGGAGCAGGGATCAAGCTGCCCACCCCATCCCCATCTTCAGTGTAACTATGCAAAATCCTGACCTACAAAAAACTGGATCAGATTCAAGATTAATGGTTTCTTCTCAAGTCAAGTCTTCCCTCTTACCTCCTAAGACATTGATTGAAAAAGAAGAGTAGCTAAAGAAGGATGAAATATTTTCATTTCAGAAGTACCAGGGAGATATCCACAAGAGGTTCCCCCAAAATGTTACTTCAGTGATTAATTACTGTGTCTTACTCAAAAAAATTAGGATTTAGGAGGTAGTCCCCACCAAGTAATATTGATCTCCTTCTGGGCTTACAGCATCTCGGAAGCATTATATCTCACAGTCCTAACTAGACCCCTGATGTTCCATGGCATCTCAGTACTTTTCCTGACTTCATTTGATGGCTGACTCTGATTGTTTCTCATTGATTTACAAGTCAACTTAGAAAAAAGTGGTTCAAGTGCAGGGTAGTATTGAAAGTCGGACCTATATTCTCATCATGCTTCTTTGACTACTGTGACATCTCTGGGATATCCAATTTCAACTGGCACCTCCCAAACTTGGTGAAGAAGGAATAAAAACATTATGTCTCTTAAAGTCAACAATGCCATATTCATTCATCCACTTGAGACAGAACTACACTATTTTCACACAAAGAAAAATGGGAAATGTAATAACTGCAATGAACTTTCCTGAACACTTGAATGCCACAGAGTTGGGACACTGCAATACTTCACAAGCCGTGGTCCTTCAACCAGCTGCATCAGAATTGCCTGGAATGATTTTTAAGAATACAGATTCCTAGACTCCATCACATACTTAATGTATCAGACTTTATTGGGGTTCATTTTTTTGTTTGGGGTTTGGGTGGGGGTTTTTTGGCTTTTTTACAAAATGATAATTAACCAGGAGAGTCTTGTGACCCTAAAATTTAAGATCCCCTAAATCTATGAAGAGCTGCATGGCTCTATGTGCCCAAGCAAAGAATTCATTGGTGTATATCCACTCCGCCTTATCCAGTTCAGAGCCTTCAGTTCAGTCTGGAACTGTGTCACACAATTCTCCATCATTATCTGAGTTATTATACTGATGGGGCTGGAAAAACAAATGTGAAGAAAAGAAAATGAAGATATCACAATCCAAAAAGTATATTCATAAACTCTAAAAAGGAAACTGGCCCAAGTGTAGGCCAGAACAATATTGCATTTTGGCTCCAAAACTTTGACTCTCCAACCTATAGTCTGGAAGCAAGGAAGAGTTAACCTAATTGCCTAATTTCCATTGGGAATGTAGAAGAAAGTCGACTTTGTTGTAATAACAGTACCACCTTATCAGAACTTCTGATTTTAAAAAGTCTGCTAAGGACATCTTGCAAGTTTACGTTGTTGAAGATACCAAATTTACAATGCATTGACTAGTAAGACTAACAGAAATCAAAGATATAGGTACCTCCCCCAAGTAATTTTTCCTAAATACACTAAGATCTTGAAAATCAGAAGATGCTCTTCAACTAGGGTATGAGAAACATATGAACTCTGACTGATACACTGAGTTCTCCACAACAGTTCTAATTTCCAGGTATATAATCAAAGGGGGAAAAAATCATGATTTGCCAGAATAAAAATAAGCTCCTCTGATTATCTAAATTTGGGTGTATACTTTTTTTAATAAAAGTACCTGCTGTGGATCAGATTCTAAGGAGAAGTATCATGTCTTAAATCATGTCCGGAATTTATTCAAATCTGCCTGTTGAAGATAGGTTCTTGCTCAGACATAACGCCTTTGACCACAAGGTCCCAGCCTTCAGTTTTCATGCTAGGGAAACACTATTTGGATTCAGTGATAATTTTTTTAATCCTTTTCACATAAGTTTAAGCCTTGTTTCTTACTCTGGATTACCTCCTGTCAAAATTACAAGAAAAATAACTTTGTTAAATAAAATGATGACATGTAAACATATGTAATTCAAGAATATTGATACCTTCACTTACATCCCTAAACAATGAACATTCTCATGGCCCTTGGTTTTTATTTATTTATTGGCAAAGCAAGCTATTTTAAACAGGGCTTCAGATTCCATCATTTTGTTAGGTGCCATAGTACTTCAAAGGTTGAGGGAAGTCTTTATCAGCCTTTTGTACTCTTTGCATAAAATATCTCAAAAATATTTATCATCAGTGAACACTTATTAAAATGGGAGACTGTAGATCAGTTAAAACCCTAAAGAACTATAGAGGAATCTGTAAATCACTTTAGAAAAAAAAGAAAACAAGACGAGCATGTGGTATGTGCCTTTAAGCACAAGCCTATGGAGTGTGGCTGGGACTGGGAATTGCTTGAGCCTGTGGATTCGAGACCCGCGTGGGCAACACAGCGAGACATAGTCCCAAAAAAATAGCTGGGCGTGGTGGCAAGCGCCTGTAATCCCAGCTACCTGGGAAGCTGAGGCTGGGGATTGCTTGAGTCTATGTACTGGGGGCAACATGAGTCTGAGGTTGCTCAGGCAAAAATAGCAGCGAGACCTAGTCTCAAAATAAAAAGAAAAGAAAAATCATTATTGTGATTGATAAAGAGTTTGAATCCGGAAATCCCATCTCACTGGCAACTTTTTGTAACAAGAGGACCTGCTCAAGGGCAAATATTTGGTCTCCCATATGTCTTGGCACTTTTGCCCCAAACTCCCAGTCCTTGCCTTGGGGAACTGAGCTTTGAGGCTCCCACCCTCTTTTCTTTGTTTGCCCCTTAGTAGGAGATCTAAAATTAGAGTGGACTGAAGAAACCTATTACTTGGCTCATTTCTCCCCAGTTCTCCTCACATTCCTGACTCTCATGTTTAACCATTTTTACTCCACAGCAGAAAGTATGTGGATGTGTGAAAATAAAAACGGGCACTTCCCCTGAGCCACCTTCTCTTGCTTCTTTTCTCTAGCCACAATCAGATTTCCCACAGGGTTGGAGAAAATGCTCTGGAATTTGTCTTTCCATCATCCAGCAAATGAGACACTGCAGAAAGTGTGCCTGGGGAAGACAAGGGGGGGCTGAATGGTTCTGTTTAGGATCTCCTCACTCCTCCCACCAAGAGCCCCATCCTCTCACAAGCTGACGCTTTTGGTATAGGTAATCCACACCAGCATGTCTCCATTTGGGGGTAGAGTGTGCAGAGGTGGTGGAAGGCTTCATTTCTTCATCTCAGAAACTCTGTTGCCAGCTGCGGTGGTGCATGGCTTTAATACCAGCCTAGGACAGGAGACTGAGACTGGGAATCACTTGAGTCCATGGGTTCGAAACCTGCCCAGGGCAACATAGTGAGACCTAGTCTCAAAAAGTAGCTGGACATGGTGGTGCATGCCTGTAATCCCTGGGAGGCTGAGGCTGGGGATAGCTTGAGTCCAGGGTAGCCCGGGCAACAAGAGTCTGCAGTTTCCTGGGCAACATAGTGAGACCTAGCCTCAAAAAAGAGAAAGAAAAAAAAATCTGTCAACCCAATCTCTCAGGTCCACTCCCCACTAGAATCTCAGGCCATTCCTTCCCCCTCTGCTTCTGACCATGGCCCCATCATTCTCCCAGGACTGAGCATTTCAGACAATGCTCCCCCTTAATGCCCCAAAATAGTTCAAATAAGCCTTTTACATCATCTGCCCTTCTGTAGCTTCCCATGTTCACTGATTCTGCTCTAACATGGACCTTGATAGTCACACAAGGATTTAGTACAAGAGACGGTTACTAGATTCCTTGACTCATCCATCAGTTACTGTCTTTCTGCTTCCAAAGAACTTTTCCAGAGCATTATTGTCTTTTGCCACAATTACTTACCGACCTTTTATTATAGCTCCCTATTTCCCACAGATTGTGGTATAAGGAAATAAGAACACATTTCTGGAGCCAATATGTCTGGGCTCTGATCCTGATTCTGTTACTTATTAACTCTGTTAGTTTGGACAAGTCTCTTAACCTCTCTGTGCTTTTCTGTGTCCTCCTCCTGATAGGGATAATGTGACACATATTTCATAAGATTGCTCTCACAACTAGATGAATCCATATGGAACAGGGTCTGCTATTTAATAAGCATCCAGTAAGTGGTAACCTTTATTACTACTGTTACAGAATACAGCCCAAGCTTCTCGACCCAGCAGCTACTGACCTATACAATCTGTACCCTATAACTGTACTCTTAAGAAGACAAATGCTATCTTTGAGTGTCCAACTAGCTAGAATCTCATTGAAGGTGTTAGGCATGATGGTTTATGAGACCTTCTGTGCTCTACTTAAGTTGAGTATCTAGAAGTGTAGAGAGCAAGGAAAGAGTAGTGGATCCCCTCCTTTACCACTCAGGATTCAAGTTATGCTTTGAGAAGAAGGGGAGATTTGAGCTCATTATAATCTAATAATTTCACCAAATCAGTTTTACTTTTCAATACAGCACAATGACTGGTGAGCACTGTGGGCCCTAAGCCAGGATTATTTTAACTGATAGCATTATCTGGGGTGGAGGTCAGCCTGTGTGGAGACTACTCTGGGCAATATCATCCTCCAAGGCAGAGCAGGAGCAGCCCTCGACTGGTTAACTGGTGATACCCATTGTGCTTGGATGGCAAATTCTCATTTCATGAGAGTAGCAAGGGTGCATAGAATGGGAAAGAGAAAAGGGAAGAAAAAAGAAGAAGGATACAGGCAAAACAGAATGGGAGCAGGGGGAAAACAATACAGATGGAATCAGTCAAGTGAGAAAGGAAAGATGACTTGAAAATAAAGGAAAACAAACAAGGAAAAGAGTCAAGATGAAAGGAACCTGGTTCTGAAGGTCTAGAAAGAGAAATACAACTGCCAAGGGACTTGAGTGCCTGAAGACTTTACACAAAATGAAAATAATAATAATAATAATAATAATAATAATAATACAAGATGACAGACACCCCTTTGTACTCCAAGCATTTGTCAATATTTGTTAATAAACATAGTGAAGTGCCAAATGGAAGATAGTCTGGCAAACTAAAACAACATCCTCAGCCAGTTGAATTCTTGAAGCTTCAGAGCCCTCTTTTTCAGTCATAGCAGGTGGCTGCTTAGAGTTTCTGGGAGTTCCCCACAACACTTCACTTTCTTCTCCTTCCACTACTTGGAAACAAGGCCAGTTCAAATGCTTCACATCCCCAAATAAACCCTTCCTTTGTTGCCAAGAGGAAGTGAGATCCCTGCATGGGGGTGGGAGGGAAGGAGAGCCCCAGGATTATCAGAAATGGGGTGGGGCCCCACTTCCGGAAGGGAGAGCACTCCTCACTTCAAGAGGAGCCCTGGTAGCATCAAATCCATCCTGGGGTGAAGATGTAATCAGCTCGAATTACTGGATTTCCACAAGATAGTCACCATCTCCCCAAAGTACGTTGTGGAGAAATGGTAAAAGAATTTCTTTTTCTGAGCTATCTCTCCCTCATTTCATGAAAATTACACATGGAATCAAAGAGCAGATTCGTGGATCAGCTTAACCATTAACTAGTCCCCATCCCCCTTCCAAAACAATAAAATAATGAAAAGATGGGGAAATACCAAGGTGTAAGATTTATTTAGATGGTATTTTTCAAAAGCCAAGAATCCCTTCTCTATGAAAAGTTCTAAACAGGAGTGGATGCATTTGTTGAAAATAAGGAGAGGGGAGAATTGATGTCTTCTAACCTTATCTTTAGGTTAGAGGGCACCAATTTCATTTTCTTTGGCTTCTCCTAAAGGTTCCTAGAGCTGCAATAGTAGTTGCCTTGTTTTCATTTGCCCTGGGGCAAAGACAGGGACTCAGGCAGGATGAGGTCCACGGTCCACCACAATGCATTAAATCCTTAGAGCATTCTTAGGTTTTGTCCACTTCACTCCAACTCCAGGGGCACTTCTCTCTCTAATCAAGCCACCGTCACCTCTCACCTGCTCTCTTCATGTGCCTTCTACTCTTGACCTCTTTACAACCTACCCTCCAGATGGCAGCCAGCAAGCAGGGAACTCCCTCTGGCATGCCCCCTCCCATTCCCTGTACCCTGTTCTTCTCCTGCCTTTCCTTTAGAGCACTAACCTATCTATATGGAGTTACTTGACTAGACAGCACTTGTTCTTAAACACAGGAGGTGAAGGATGGTGCTCAACACAGCAGCCTCTGTGCCTGGTACCATGCCCAGCATAAAGGCCTGGCTCTGGGCTGACTGCCTAGGTCAGACCACGTGGGTGTGGGGGAGGCAGTAGGAATGTAGGAAAAGCTGTCAATCACAGGCATAGGCACATGACCTCAGTTGGCCCATTAGGATGCTTGCCTGACGAGTTTAAAACTGAAGCTGACAAGCCTTCTGTCTGAGGTTAGGTTCTCCCATAAGTAGATCCCGAGGTGGTTCTTTTTAAGAACTAGTAGAGGAGCAGCGGGAGCAGCCTAGAGAAGAAACCAAGCAAAGGAGCTGCGTTAGCCCAGGAAGAGTGGGAGGCTCCAGTGAAGCCTGCTGGGAGGCTGAGCAGGTGGAGTTAGTCCCTACAGGAAGCTTGGTCCCGGGAGCCCTCAGCGCCCTTCCTCCTCTTTGTGTCCATGCGAAGCCAGCCCAAGCCGCAAACTCTAGATGAAAAGCTGTCACGGCCACCTGCCTGCACTTTGGTTCTGGCTCACTTTCCATGTGCATTCTCAGACTCTGCTTTGGCCTCCCTCCACTGAACCCACAGGTTTTGCATTTTGCTCATTTCCATCTGCACTGGTAACCTGGCTCCAGATGTTGGCACCGGGCAAATTCTCAGCTTGGCTCCGTGCCTGGCTTCCTGCTTTCTATGCACCTTCCTGGGAGGCAGAACTGAGACTCAAAGACATCACCCAGATCCAAGACCTTGTGCTTATTTGGGCTTTATAAGAATATTCTATTGATGGACAAACCCGGAATCTACAAAAGTCTCCCAACATGTTTAATATAGCTAGGCATGGGAGGGGTTTTCCCCAGTGTTTTGATCTAAGGCAGTTTAAATGATTATGAGGGGGAAAATTGCCTTTCAAAAATATCATTGTTGCTTTTACTTCAGCCATCTCCATCACCGATGCTGGGAAGCTACCTCTTGTTAATGCAAGTGGAGAGTCAGACTTCATACATTCACACATGCATTTCGTTCTCAGGCTTAGAGAAGATAATTTCCCTGAAGTCACACAGCTGGTATGTGGAAAGGCTTTTATTCCAATCTGGGTCTATCTGCCTCCCCACTCATGCTTCACCCGACTTTTGCCAAAAATCATATCTCCTGGGCTGAAGGCCAAGAACTAAATCCATAGAGAGTTTAGAGTATAAGGAAGAGAAACAAAGTAGGTCTTGGAAATGCTTTGAAAGTTGTTTCTACATATCTGGGCTACACTCCACAACTAAAGGACCCCAAGTCCTTCACCACTTATACTAAAGCTCATTCACTTATTCGCTCATTCAGCAAATACTTACAAAGTGCTCCTTGTGTTACACTCTGTTCTAAGCACTGAAGGTTTCATCAATGAACAAAACACATCAAGAAACCAAAAAACCACCTCTCTGATTGCTCACAGAGTTTACATTCTGAGATGCAAAAAGGCGCATGAGGGTAAGCGATAAACAGTAAAAATTAAGTATGTTTCGTAGTGATCATAGTAGGGAAACTTGGAGGGCAATTTAAATAGGGTGGTTGTTAGGCCTCCATGAGAAGGTGACTTTGTGCAGGCATGAATGAAGTGAGGGAGTGTGGCACTTTTACTAACTTAAGAAAGAGTGGGGCAGGCTGCGGAGTCAGTATGTGCAAAGGCCCTGAGGCATGACCAGGAAACAGTGACACGGTCTGTGTGATTGAAGTGAGGGTGATGGAGATAATGACACAGAAAAGTTACCAGAAAGGCTGGAATAGGGTCACTATTTCATCAGGTGGTTTCTTGAAATATCAATAATGTGGTGATTTTTCCAATACCCACTAAACCCTCAAGGTATTCATATACCTGCCATTTTCCAAATAAAAAAATCCCAAATGAAAAGAATCATGTAATCTGAAGGTTGCATTTGGTAGCTTCATTAAGCCACCCTCATGCCAACACCCACACTCTACTCAGTTTAATAAGAAGCTGAGATGATTGGAAACCAGAAGAGACAAAATTCCCCATTCTCAGGCCATCTGCAGCTGTCACCTCTGCATGTCTTCTCTCCCTACAGAGTCTAAATCCCTTGTCCCTTTCCCACATACTCAGAGCCAACCCTACCTCCAGGTCTGACCAGTGCTGATCTTCTGAAGGAAGACTTTTGGGGAATTTCTGCTTTGTTCTTGAGGCTCTTCCCCAGCCTATGGGCTATTGCCACATGTTCAGCATGATGCCACCTGCCAACCTTCATGAAATCACAGTGACCAGTCACCTATGAAGACCAAACTTTCCCTAGGGACTGGGGCTTCCTGGGGACCCTCCTGGATGCTACTTTTAGTTTTCTGGACTAGAATTACTTTCACTATGTCTTCTAATTTATTGCTGCTCTTAACTGGGTCATATTACCTTCCTTCTCTATTGTGAACCCCTACTTGTGGTTGATAACCCAGAAAGGCCTATTACACACTGGAAGGTTTGGGGGGAGGGGGATGAAATGTGGCAGGGAGAGAGGCCTACTGCCAAGACTGACCACTGTCAACCCATACATTTGGGTATTCATGTCCCACACCTGAGGCAAGCTTGAAAGGCACTGATCAAGATCAATCTCACACATGTAACTTGGGTCCTGGTGGGACTTGACAAAATGAACCCAAAATGCTACAAATCACCTACACTCTTTTTTTTTTTAATCAACAACCTTTATTATCATTCACATGTTTCATGGAAAAGGAAATGTGAGCAAGACATGGAATAAAAAACAGAAGTCTGTACATGAGGCTCTATTTACACCTGAGGACAGGGTGCCCCCCACTTCAGGCTCAGCAGCTGCAGTTGTCTGATGCCCCTTTGCAAACACAGGGCACACTTGGCACAGCCCTGGGGGCAGCAGGAGCAGCAGCTCTTCTTGCAGAAGGTGCCCTTGCAGTCTTTGCACTTGCAGGAGCCGCTGGTTCAGCGGGAGCAGCTGGGGTCCATTTCCAGCTGATTCAAGGGTGGAGGCCCGAGCAGTGCTAAGAATGATGTCCTGTGGCTGGAAGGAGGCTTGGCTCACCTACATTCTTGACAGAATTCTGTTTCAAATATTTTTCTGTGCTACGTAGTAAGCATCATTTTTTTTTTCATTTGGTAACTCACAAATATTTGTTATTTTTAAAAATCCTGAATTTCACTTGGTGAAAATAGAAGTTCTCTCTACCCTATCCTATCTCTACCCCTTCCCCATCCTGCTGCCTCCCCAGGGGTTACTCACAGTTAAGACTCCAGATATATCTCCTATGTGTATAGGAACTCATATAACTTTTTATTACATTTTATTACTACAACTTTTTTTTTTTTTTTTGAGACTAGGTCTCGCTATTTTTGCCTGGGAAACCGCAGGCTCACATTGCCCAGGGTACCACAGACTCAAGCAATCCCCAGCCTCAGCTTCCCAGGTAGCTGGGATTACAGGTACGTGCCACCATGCCCAGCTAATTTTTTGGAACTAGGTCTTGCTATGTTGCCCCGGGCAGGACTCTAACTGTGACCCTTGGTCCCCACCGCAGCTTCCTAGGCTGCCACTTGCAGGCACGCGTCACTGTGCCTGGCCACTACAACTTATCTTTATTTTTTTCATACATTACAGAATACTTTCAGTCACAATCTGGGAGAACATTAACACATATAACCATGTCATTCTTTGTTCAACAGCTGTACTACTCTATAGTGTACACATATTACAGAATCAAGTAGCCATGCTTTGTTTAATTAGTAGCCTACTGATAAAACTAAGAAACTTTTTTTTGCTCTAACCAACAATGCTACAAAGATACAATGAGTCTATCTTTGAACCTAGGTATAAGTAATTACATAGAATAAATTCCTAGAAGGGAATTGTAGGATAACCACTGCCAAACTGCCCTTCAAAGAAACGCTCTGTCCTCTTGCCAACAGTGTATAAGCCATTGAGAAAAGCAGAATTTTTTGACAGTAGTAATTTTACAAGTTACTTTTCTCAAGATAGGGGAGCAGAATTACCATTGGGAGCTAACATCATTAATCAGCGAGGCACTGAAGTGCATCAGATCTCAGAAACAGGTTTAGCCCAGGATGAGCAAATGAGGAGCAAAGTCAGGGGCTAAGACACATACCAGTGCTGCTTTTTTTGAGGGCAACACCCATTTTGGGAATTAATGTTCATGCCCCAGACATGCCTGTTGTGTTAAAGGCTCTGCGCCAGGATGAACAGGGATGGCTCTGTGCAAATCTGGTGTTTTCTATTCAAACTAATTTAGGAGGGGGGGCAAAGCAGAGCTCTCTGCTCCCTTTGGTTCTGGAACAGAAGTGACATTGCTACATGTGGGTCAGAACTATTTACACAAACACATTCGCCTCGTGCTACTTTCTCCCAAGGGAAAGAGCAGGACGGTCAAGTTCACAGTGACAGCTTCGGATCTGAGCTGCCTCGGAACAAGACCCAGCCTTTGGCGTTCCCCACAGGAAGAAGGCAGAGTCATAAACTGAAAGGTCAGAGTCCCAAGGTCATAGTACAGAACTGCCACTTGACAGCTGGGTGGCAAATTATTTAAGTTCTCTTAGTCCCTTTCTTCAGAAAACATAGCTATAATTATACCTCAAAGGTCTGTAGAGGAGATTAAACAGAATTGGAAGCTCCTGACTACATGGCCTGCAGCACCTGCTCCTATGACTCCTCTGAGGAGCTGCATTCAGGATGTCCTGCATCCACCATACCACAGGATTAGAAGCCTTTCTGAGAGCCTAAAGGGAAAGGTGGACATTTGATGATGTTCTCAAAATCACATGATCTACTGTTAACTTCACTCTCACGTTCCTAACCACCTGACAAAAGTGGAATGTCCAGCCTTCAACAAAAGGCTTTGGAAAAAGAACTCCAAAACAAACCCAATTCAAATTTGTCTTAGCTGTCTGTTTTTAGTGTTTCTTACAGAGAAAATTTTATTTTTAATGTATTTTATATATATATAATAAATACATATTAAATATATAAAATATATTTAAATATATTTTATTTATTTACGGAGAAAAGTTTATTCCAACACAACATTCTCTAAACGGACTCTGGAAAAGGCAGAAAGTGAAATCTTCAGGAAATATTTATTTTCTTTGCTATTAAATCACATAACATGAAATAGTTGGTTTCATAATTTAGTCTACTCAAAACCATGAAATACGGATGTAGTCAATGTTTAAGTAAAAAGACACCTTTTTTTTACAGTTTTGAACATTTAAGAAGATATTTTCATTTTAAAAATAATGCAAGCATTGATGCTAATCATCCTATGGTTAATATTTTTGCAAAAGATATCAGAAAGATATTGGATAAAGTTAGGGATTTTTTTTTTTTCCAATTCTAACTACAGAAGTATTATTTCCAGGATTCACCGCTAGAGGGCAATGCTGCAAAATTGTGTCATGAAGTCATGTACAGTGTTTGGTTTTTCTGTCACGGAAATACTTCCCTTAAAAAAAAAAAAAAAAAAACCCTTTCATTAGACCAAACTTTGAATAGAAATACTTCATACTAGTATTGACTGAGAACAAAATATCTCACTACATGCAAACACTGATATAAATACAAATTATTCTAGAAGAGTTACAACTAAGTATTGTCTTCTTGTTCAAAGTGGAAGTACACAAAATTTAAAATAGGACCAAGAACCAAGAACATAACCAACCCTTCATCTCGTAGCCTCATATCTGTGCATTCTTCTACTTCTTGCTATCTGTACCATATCTGTGGGTTTAGCATCTCATAAACTCCATGGGCACAGTATTGCAAAGCATGAGCATCTAGACAAGATTTAGGTTCAAATCCCAGCTTTTCCATATAATAGCTCTGTGACCTTAAGAAAGTCTCCAGACCTCAATTTCTTCACCAGTAAAATGATGACAGTTAATAGTTACATTGCCAAATTATAGTAAAAGGTAGGATAATGAAGTCTCTAGCACATTCTGTGCATAATTTAATGCTGACATTTACTAGGATTGTATGGAATTCATGCACATGAAAACTCTAGGAAAGATATATTATTATCGTCCTTATTTTAACAGGCACAAATACAAGTTATATAAATGCCAAAGATTATAGACCTACTAAGGATCTAAGAGACTTACAAAATTCATGTTATTTTCACTTTCCACACTCCTTGCCCTTGGGAGGTGAAAGGTCTGCTTTTTTTGCACTCCTAAGGCTGATTAATGTGGTTGGTGCTCATTAAAAGCCTAGTGGAAATGACAAGTATTTGCTTTAGAGGAAAAAGGTGATATAAAAATGCAACATGCTCTGAAAAGTCAAAAGAACTTTGCCTACATGATGTATTGTTATCAAATAATAATATCATCATGACTAAATACACCGCTGATTTCACAGATTGCAGGACAATGATATAAGAGACTGTAGTCTAAAAGGTACTGCATTTCCAGGAAGGAGAGAGAAAGGGAGGCTAGTTGGGGCCTAAATAGCTCAGAATTTCTTAAGCAAGTAGAGGAATGGGGGTGTGCATGAGAGAATAAGGGAGCACTAAGTAAACTGAACCAGGATCTGGAGGTAACTACACCTTCTGGGTCTTTCATCCCCAGCAAGCCTCAAAGAAAAATGTGAAGGCAGCTTCAGCCATGGAGCCATGAGAAGGAAGTCATCTCCTTTGCTTCCCAGCTTCTGTGTGTCTATCCTTGCCCCTGGCCCATTACAGGTTCTTCCATCGGAGATGATGACTTACCCATCCTCGTATTGCCCATGCTAAGCCTAATAACATGTTCAATAACTCTCCACAGTTTGACAAATTAAAGACCCCACACTCTCCACCACCAGCACAGGAAGAGGCTTTTGCCAGCATCTGTCCTGAAACATCAACATCAAATGCTTTCAGCCACAGCACCCTCACTGCTCAAGGAACAGCATTTTCTTGCTACAAAAGTGGTAAGAAGCACAGGTCTGCTGCTGCTGGACACAGAAGTTAATTACAGCAACCTGAACCTGCCATGACTAACATGCTGATTTAATTTCAGGTGTTTGTTTGTTGACCTACAGAAATCAAATACAGTGGCCTTACGGGCCAGGCCACCACAGGGGCCCCAGGAGCAATGTCTGTGTGCAAAGCAATTACGTGGGCCCTGTCCGGGCAAGGCTTGGGTTGCATGGTGATACCTGGAATAGAACTTTCCACTCTGGAAAGATGTCAGTTCTGTGGGGAATGTGGTTCAACTCGGGCAGTGAATGAAAGACATGAAGTTGGCCGCAGAGGCCCTCAGCTAAGGGAGGGTTTGCCAGCACGCTGGCAAATTTATAGAAATAATAGCTCCCTTCATTGAGAATCCACTACACATCATTTCCTTTGCACATTTATATACATCTGTTCCTTCCATTTGCATGACACAGATAGCACTACTCCAGTTTTACAGGTGTAAAATTTAAGCCCTAGGAAGTTAAATAACTTACCCATGGCTATACTGTAACAGTAATAACAGTAAGAGATTTATTAAAAGTTTACTATAATTCTGAACTGACCACTTAATCTGTCACTCAGTCCTCATACTAATCCTGTAAGGTAGATTAGTATTAGCTCCATTTTCTAGATGAGGAAACTGAAGGTGGGGTGTTCAGTTAACTTGCCCAAGATCAAACACAGCTACTACATAACAGAGCCAGGCTTCCCATTATGATAACAGCCACTAATACTTATGGCAAGTGCAGTGTCCCATGGGTATTTGTCATTTCAATTCTCACAATGAGACCTCAATGCCAGGTAGGGACCAGTATCCCCATTTACAGATCAAGAACTGAGACTCAGGAAATAAAATATTTTATTTAGGGAACAAGGATTTCAATGTACACAGTCACACCCCAGCATGCAAGCCTGGTATCACGGTCTATGCTAATGCCCTGAGCTAGACTTCTCAGATCTGAGATTCAATCCCCATGTATCTGGCTGACATTACTTTCTGACTCAAGACAAAATTCTCCAAAGGATGTTCTTGTTGAAGAATCAGCACTTGCCCTTTAAGTCAAAACATAGTGGCACAGGCAATTCTGATCCCAGAGCAGTGAAACATGTGGAGCTAAAAGACTAGGTTAAGAAGGACCAAGGCTAGAAGTTAAAGGCCACTGCCCAAATCTACAGTCACGGATTCCCATCACAGCCAGCCAAATCCGCAGTGAGTCTGTCTAAGCATGGAAATTTGGAACAGGCTTATTACGAATAATAATGATGCCAAAGACCAGAAATATTTACTGAGTGCCAGTTAAGTATCAGACACAGTTAAGTTCAGGCCCCCATGTACACTCTCCCGTTTATTCTATCCCCATTTTATATACAAGATAAGTCTATAAAGACCACAGAGGCTTAAAGGACCCGCCCAAGGTGACTCATGGGAAGGATAAAGCAGCAAGTGGGCCCAGACCTCACCAAATTGAGCTCTTTCCACCATTAATATCACCTAGGGGTAAACTAATTCAATACCTCTGCCAATTAAGTTTCATCATCTACAAAACAATCTCATAAGTTCCTTTTCTCTTGTAAGAGGGATAAAGGGAATACATAAAGGCATTTCTCTAAAAAATCTGCCAAAAACTAAAATTTTTCAAGCTGTCTCTAAACAAATATTCCTTTAAGAATACAGGACCCTTAAGACAGCCACAGCATCAAAGCAAGATGCAAATCCATTGTTTATCATGACTAAACCAACAAAACATGAAATGGGTTTGTGGCATCATTCATGAAAACACACAGGTATAGACACACAAACACACACATACACAATTTCATACACACCTTTGTTGCCCTATAATTAATGGAGATTCCACTCCACAAGAAAGTGATCAGGTCCATATGAACTTTGGAAATGTGAAGTTAAATTCTTAAGTGCTTATAACACATTTTCTTCCCTACCTCCACCCCTATCCTGCATCAGCAATTTCTAGTCAAACTTATCGCAGAGTTCTCAGGAAAACCCCTGAACGATTTCAACAGGATTAGGAGAGAGCTCACTGCTCTTCTGAGTATCTCCAACATAGTCATTAGTCATGAGTCACAGAACATGAGGTAGAAGGTATCCCGGAAGTTCCCCATTACAAAACAGACGGGCCCTTTCTCTTCAGCAGCTTCTCCCTCAGCAGAAAGAAAAACCCCAGAGGTTCATGCTGTCTTGATACCTTCACTTAAAATCAGGAAACACACCTATTACACATTTGTCTAACTCGGAGTCACAATATTGGGACCAAAAAAAGTAAACATTTCTTCAAACTGTTCATTTCTGAATGTATTCATATATCACCAGAATCAATTGAACAAATTTGCAGTCAAGCCGACATATACAGCCAATGTGTGGGATGGGTTTATTACTTCATATGCTGCTAAATCCCCAGAGATTATCACTTAATTAAATGCACAGAAATCTTCACGGATGTATTTCTAATTTACTGTTTTTATGCCATGAGTCTCAGAGGTCTCATTTCCCTTCAGAAAGTTTTACTGCCACAAAAAGAGAGATAAATGAGGTCAAAGGGCTACTATCTCTCCTCAGATTGAAACCTGTAGATCTGAACTTTGGCTTTAGGGCAAGGTCAAAGGAGCACTTTATTCAGAGGGAAACCCCTTTCCTTCACCAATTTGAGCATCTCTCATCTGTCAGCGCATTCCCAACTGGTAGCATACTTTGGCTTTAAAATTCCATAGAGATGTTGCAGAACTGCAGTTACTTAAAATTCTTACCAACATTTCTCTATCTCACCCACCATCTTGGCAGACATTGCTGTAAAACTGATTTTTTTTTTTTAAAGTTGTTGTCAAGATCTTGCGAAAACATTCAGGCTTGTCATTAAAGAATGTATGTGGCATTGTTAAGTCCTGGGGATAGCTGCAAACTTCTGGTCCTCCTGTCAGGTTTCTGCCTCTTTCTAACAAGCTAACAGGAATGTTTAACCTCTGGGGTGCAGTATTGGACAGCTTAAACCAGAACTTGAGCCCCATCTCCCATCTCACCCATATCCATTTTCCCTAGACTTCATTACTTTCTCTACCTTGTTCTAAGGAAATAAAAGACTTAGCTTCTGAAAAGGCATCTATAATTGAGCAAAAGTTTATCTCTTGCTTATCAATCAGCACCTTTATAGCTGGTCTGCCAACAAATGTGTAATGATTATTGTTGCTTAAAATTATAATTTTGAGATGCAATGTCCCTGTCACATGACATTTAGCCACTAGCTTGTATCCTGTGGATGTTGTTTCATCTGCATTCCCTTAGCTTCCTTGACTTTCTCAGCTCAGGCCATCCTATTTAAGACCAGGCATCTTCCTGAACTGGTCTTCTCAGTGATGTTCTTCCCAATCTATTCCACACTTCACAATTCACTTTATTGCTTACCCTTCAGAACAGGTCCAGTTGTTGTCATTCTTCTGCTCAATAACCTTACCCTTCCCTCCTGCAGTCCCCTGCTGCCACTTGGATCTGCCACTGCTGTGTCCTCTCCACCGGTGGTCCCAACAGCAGCCTTTCCAAACTCATCCTGTGGTGCTTCCCTTGATGTAGCTACCTGTGCTGTTCTATCTTCCACCCTTTACTCCTAAATTTTCAGATCATTTTCTTGCCCATCTCTGCCTTGCAGAATCTTAACCCCATCTTTTCAAACACTGCTACTCTCATAAAGGTTTTTCTGACTCTAAACCCATGCACTGCGTCAAACAAATACACATCAGTGAAGATCTTGCTCTCCTCTGAATCCCCATCACATTTTGCACTTTTCTGAAAGTGCCCTACCATGGCCATGATGAGAACTGATTGGTGACTTGCCCTAATCACAAACACCTGGGGTGTCACATGCAAATCTGTACTCTTACAATGTTTAATATAACATAAGTGTATGCCAAAAACTCAGGAAATAGTAATAGATACTGTGAACTGAAAGTGTCTTCCCAAAATCTACATATTGAAGCCTTAAACCACAACATGACATTTAGAGGTAGTCTTTCAGGTTTGTGACTAGGTCACCAGAACAGAGTCTTCATGAATAGGACTAGTGCCCTTTTAAAGAGAGACCCCCATAAGAGAGGAGATCTCTCCCCCAAGTAAAAGCAGCCAGACTAGGAAAGAGTCCTCCCCAGTCTTCATATCAGCCAGCATCTTAATCTTAGACTCTGCTTCCAAAATTGTGAGAAACAAACTCCGTTATCTAAACCAATTAGAGTCGGGCACAGTGGCACGTGCCTATAAGTTTCAGCCTATGAAGCAGCTGGGGCTAGGGATTGCGGTTCAAGTCCAGCTTGGGGCAACATAGCGAGACCTAGTCCCAAAAAATAGCTGGGTGTGGTGGTGTGCACCTGTAATCCCAGCTACCTGGGAAGCTGAGGCTGGGGATTGCTTGAGTCTGTAGTACCCTGGGCAATAGGAGCCTGCGGTTCCATGGGCAAAAATAGTGAGACCTAGTCTCAAAAAAAAATTAGAATACCATGCTGTCTTGTCATCATAGCCCAAAATAACCAAGACAGAAGATATAGTCAACTTCATTTCGCTTTCAAAATTACTTAGATTTTAAAATGTTCATACCTGTTAAAGAATTGTTAAAGCAAAGCACTGTGCTCAAAGGTTTAATAGTAAATAGTAACATGCTAAGTAAAATATTTTAATCAACTGAGTCACCCTGCTGTTTAGTGAGCATGATCCTGTGGAGTTGACAGTTCCAATATGTAATATTGTGATACTATTATTTAACATATCCTGATGATCTGAAGCCAGGTTTATGTCCCCATGTCCAAACCTTGTCCCTTTCTCTGTGGAGTTTCTTTATAAACTTTTAAATTCAGGTTGGTATTGAAGTTTTGGCATTTATAAACCTATCACTTTAAAAAGGGAGTTCAAAAAGTAATAAGCAGGCCTAGATTTGGGTCCAGTGCCCAAAATAAAATGCAATTTCTTCACTTTAATAGGATCCAGCCAAATGGCCAGTCCAATATGTAACATATGTCCAGCCAACTGGTAGGCGTCCATGCATTCGGTTCCTTCTGTAGATTAATGAGATTATGGCATTGTTAAAAAGAGGGAGAAATGCTAATTTGACATCTTCCATGATATACTTTACAGTTTGGGGTGGGGGTTCTGCATTTTAAGACATTTTTAATTACTTTGGTTTGCTGTGCCAATGAAGACCATATGCCCATTCTTGTCCCTCCACGGCTGTCTCCATAGTCACCTGCACATTCCCGGGCAGTGCAGGCTGTTGAGAACTTGATTATCACAGCCTCTGCCACACTCAAAGGGCAGCCTTCTCCTCCCACTTGTACATGGACCTCCCAGATATAACTATTTCAGAAGAAAATTAAAGTCACTGGTAAATTTAGAGCTAAAGAATGAACTGACCTTTCATGAGAACGTAATTCAAATAATGGGAGTTCATCTTTTTTAAAAGAAAGTCAGTCATCTAGTAAGAAATGCACTTATCAAAGGTAAAGGATCTATGATTTGGAAGAAAATTAGAAATTATGACTTGGGTCATATTTTACATATTTTCTACTTTTTAAAAAATCAGGCTGGGCACGGTGGCTTGTGCCTGTAAGCTTCAGCCTATGAAGCGGCCGGGGCTAGGGATTGCAGTTCAAGTCCCGCCTGGGGTCCATAGCAAGACCTAGTTCCAAAAAAACAGCTGGGCATGGTGGCGCGTGCCTGTTATCCCAGCTACCTGGGAAGCTGAGGCTGGGGGTTGCTTGAGTCTGTGGTACCCCAGGCAACAAGAGCCTGTGGTCTGCGGTTCCACGGGCAAAAATAGCAAGACCTAGTCTCAAAAAAAACAAACAAACAAACAAACAAAAAACACTTGTGGTTTGTGATTTTTCACTGGGCTCTGTGCTATAGGCTACCCCAGAAGACAGTTGGGGATGACTGAAGTATAATACACATACAAGAGTTATCATTTCACCCCTTCTAAAGGCGTCCGAACACTCCTCAGAAACTTTAGCAAAGCATAGTTAGGATCCTCAGGAGAGACTCATCCCATAAGCATCTCCTTGTGTGATGATGGACTTCACATGTAGTGGTATTTCTCCAAATCCTTTCTGTAATGCATATTAAGAGTTGAGGACCAGAATCCCCTCCCCCCCACAGAAAAGTAATCAGGCCAGGAATGGTGGTGCATGCCTTTAATCACAGCCTATGCGAGGCAGAGGCTAAGAATCACTTGAGTCCATGAGTTCGAGACCCGTCTGGGCCACAAGCGAGACCTACTCTCAAAAAGTAGCTGGGTGTGGTGGTACATGCTTGTAATCCTAGCTACCTGGGAGGCTGAGGCTGGGGATCGCTTGAGTCCATGGTACCCCGGGCAGCGTGAGCCTGCAGTTCCCCAGACAACAAAGCAAGATCTAGTCTCAAAAAAAAAAAAAGAAAAAGAGAAAAGGAAAGGAAAGGAAAGGAAAGTAATCAAGCTAAATCATATATGCAAGCCTGACATATATGCAGTATCTACTATGCACCAGACATCATTCTAATTAACCTGTTTAATACTCATAATCACACTATGAGACCCATACGGTTATGATTTCTTTCTTACAGATGAATGGTAGCACAGAAATGCTAAGTAATTTGCGCAAGGTCAGTCAGCTAGAAAGTATTATGGTCAAATTTTGAACTCCGACTTTGAACCCATTATACTACACTAAAAATAAACAAAGTCCATCCACTCCCACTCTCACCCCCACCCTAAAAAAGTATAGGGAACAAGTTATTTTTCCACGTTCCCTTGAGCAGTTGTTGAAAACATTTTGTTCCCCATAGTGTTTTAAAATTTGGGGAGTCCAACATAGAAAATAATGGTGTCTAGACAAAGTTAAATATTGGCATGATAGAGTCCTACAGTGGGAAGGTATGCAGGGAAACAATGCAAAACAAAACACAAGCATATGCAGCTAGAATCCACCCAGCAAGAACACAAATGGCAGTGATGAGAACATGAGCTCTTTTCTTCTCCACCCAACACCTGCTCCTCCTACAAGCTCTTCTTGTTCTTATGTTATAGGGAGGCAGTAGAAGTCTCCCAGATGTAGCTGAAGCCAGCAACTTCCCCACCACTGAGAAACAGTCATATTTTGCACATTTGAGTAGTGGATAAGAGTGGCATCCCCAGAAAAAGGGGTGGAAACTAGTCCAAGTGTTACCATTTAATTGATGCTTGGTGCCAACATCTGCAGCCTGTCCCTTGGTTGAGATAAACCCCCTTCTTGGATGTCTGGGAGCCAGGGAAATAGAAAACAGAAAGCCAATGGAGGCTAGTGATGGAAGTGAGAGATTGGTAGAAAATATGTGTCTCCCCCACCTTTTCTTCACTGAGTAGAATATTTTCTGAGAATGTTGGCCAGTGGCCATGGGATGAGATTTAAATTTAGACTGAACATCAAATGGATCACTTTCTGGTGGTGAGACCCTACACAAGTCACTTAACCTTCTCTCTGACCACCAGGCCATCATTACCTTATCTTCTACCTGCTTATCTTGAGATTATGTCTAAGATCTGGCCCTTGCTTACTTCTTTACCCATATTTCTCATTCAAATCTATATCCCAGCCAGGCTTAACTGTCATATGTCATACTAGTTCTCATTTCTGGGCATATTCTGTTCCCAGTCTTCTGTTAGTCAGTGAGTAAATAATTGTGCCTTTATCATCAACAGATGCTCAACTACACTATCCACACAGTAATTTGACATCCAATGTAACAAAATCAACTGAGTCATTTATGATATATTTATGGTGTTCACTCTTTCTCTCCCCCCCCCCCCCGCAACACACACACATACACACAGTCTCCAGGACACTAAAACGTTTTCAAAGAACAAAGAGTCAGTTAATAACCATCCACTGAGGGCTCACTCAGTGCCAGCTAGAGGCTGAGGCAGAGAACAATGATAGATGAGACATAAGCCATGCCCTTTGGGAGTCCAAAGTCTACTGGTAGGAACTGGCACATAAACAAATGACTCCATGATGCAGTAAATGCATCAACTGGGGGAAATGCAGGGTAGTACCTCAGGATCCCAGAGGAGGGAGCTAGAGCACAATCTAGTTCAGATCCTTAAAATGATCTTAGAAGCAGTCTCGCTTTTTCTTCCGTAACTCTTGATTACACCTTTAGTTCACTTGTTCTCATTCTGTCCTCTGTGAAGATGGAAAACAATTCATCAACACCTTCCTCATAAAAAAACAGCCTCGATCCATCATAAAGGCCAGCTCTACTGAACACAGAAGTCACCGAAAACACATCTGAATATTTCACTGTCACAGAAATCTTTGACAGGACTTGGGATATGTCCAGGTGAGCTAACAGGCACTTTCTGAACATTAGTTATTTTACCTTTTCATAGGTAAGCTCTTGGTGGGTGCTTCTTTGATTATATCACTGTTTCATGTGTGAGTCACGTTAAATGCTGACCTGTTCTTCAACTTGAGGCACATACATTATTTTGTATTTTCAAAAATGAGCCTCCACTGAGATTCAGAGGCATTAGTAAATTAAAAAAGAAAAGTAGATGAATTACCAGTGAAGTAAAATCTCATTTTCATATTTTGCTGACAAGGAAGGACAAACATTTCTTTCTGTTCTGAGCATGCTTTCAGAGGAAGACACATGGAGAAATCCACTGCCAAAGACAGTCTGAGGAACAGGTGGTGGACAGCCCTCCAGCAGCTGTGGGCTGGGTGTTCAGAAAGGCATCTTTGACTTACCCCTCTCCACAGCCCTGCAATGGACACCAGAGTCCCCACCACAGGGAGCTTCCTAAGATAAAGAGCACTGCTATATGGGATGATGACCTTATTTTTCTATTCACAAGGACCAACAATTCTGACAACTGCTAAATACCACATGTGGGGCTGGGGGAACAACCTGGTAAAATATAAACAGGATGATACACTGGTAGCATGAGTGCCCTCAGCTCAGATGGAGCCAGTGGCACAAGGCCATTGCTCCCTACTGGAGTGTGTTATTATTCCACAGTTGCCTTAACAAATCACCAAAGACTGGGCAGCTTTAATGGCAGAAGTGGATTTTCTCAAAGTTCTGGAGATCAATCAAGATCAAGGTACCCATTTCCTTGGTTTGTAGATGGTCTTGGGCCTTCTCCATGGCCTTTCCTCTGTCTGAGTCTTGAAGAGTCTTCCTCTTCTTATAAGGATACCAGTCACCAGTGCCATCTAACATCAATTATCTTTTTTAAAGACCCTGTTTCCAAATACAGTCACATTTTAACCAATAAAATTTCTTAATTCAATTCATAAAAGGGAATCAAAAGCAAAACGTGGAATGAAGACAGAAGAATGAGGCTAGGTATTCACTAACTGTGTCTGACTGTGAAAGGCAAGAGAAAACGAAAGATTCCATTCACCCCCTTTCTGCTAATGATTTCAAAACCCAGTTATCCTGTTGTGACCTCTCTCTCACATTCTAGGTCTACAGTTCCATTATCTACTGGATTCATGCCATCTGCACGACCTGCCAACATCTTAAACAAACACAGGAAAACTCAGATTGAACTCACTTCTGATTTCTATTATTACCATCACCAAACTTCCAGGAATTTTTCACCCTTCCCCTCTGCATCACCCAAGCCCTTTCCTCTTGCTTTGCTGTGTCACTTGTATCTCTTCCCTTGCCATCACATGTCCCTATAGCCACCAAAAACTCTTGACCATTGAATCCACCTCCTAACAGATCTCTGTATTCCTAGGCTCTCCTGCTACCAGTCCATCCACATATCCTACAGTCAGATTAAATTTAGTAAACACTGCTTTCGCCAGGAAATATTTTAACTATATAACCTAGCATTGGAGGCCTCCATGGTCTGATTCCTTCAAGTTTGAGAGTCAACTACACCACTTCCTTAAAACATTCTGGACAAGAGTGGAAACCCACCATTCCAGAAGAGGAACTGTAACTCCTCTCATTTACTCACCTTGAATGTGTCATGTACATGCTCATGTGTCAACTCTGCTTTCTCCACCTCTCTAAATCCAACTGTTCTTCCAGTTTCATAACAATCCTCATTCCTACTTTTCCTCATTACTGAAAATATATGAATCTTACTTCATTCAACAGCACTTAGTATCTGCAGTACCACACATACCATTTAAGTATGACAATTTTCTTTCATGCTCTGTTCCTCTGTTCTTTCATAACTACATGTGTGAGTATGCCTCACTCTGAAAGAGCAGATAATAATCCCCATGACACATAATAACTACAAAAATAATAATAATAACCAGAGACATTCAATGAGTGTTTGCCATGTGCCAGGGACTGTGCAATATATTTTTCACCATTAGTTTAATTCAAATTAAAAGAAGTTAATTCATTTAATTCAAACATCTAACAAGATAGATACTACCATTGCCCCCATTTTACAAATGAGATTGATAGCTGGAAAGGTTAGGTAACTGACCCAAGAATGCATACCTGTTACGTGGCAAATTTACTCAAAAACAGATCTGTGCAACTCAGAAGCCCCTATTAACAGTGCCGTTCACAGGGTAATTGTATGTTTAAGATTTAATTAATGCTATGCCTGCCTCCAAAGCAATTGGGGTATATGGCAGGCAGAATAATGGCCTCCAGACATGTCTACCTCCTGGTCCCCAGAGTGAATATGTCATACTGCATTGCAAAGGAGAGTTAAGTTTGCAACCATAATTAAGTTGTTTCAGTGGACCTTAAAATAAGGACATTATCCTGGATTATCTGGGTTGCCCAGTGTAATCACAAGGGTCCTTCAAAGTGGAAGAGGGAAGCAGATGAGACATCAGGAGCAATGATGCAAGAATTTGAGCTGCTCTTGCTGGCTTTGAAGATGGGTGAGAGGCCCAGGAATACTGGCAGCCTTGAAAACAATAATAGGCAAGGTAACGGTTTCTCTCTTAGAACCTCTAAGGGACAGAAAGTCTACTGACACTGATATTCACTCAGTGAGACCTGTGCCTGATCTCTAACCTACATAAGTTGTTGGACCATAAATCTAGTTGTTTTAAATCACATTTGTGGTGATTTGTTACAGCAGCAATAGGAAACTAATTCAAGTTGTGATTTCCCAGCTAGCCCTAAATTGTCCTGATGAATGCTCTGGTGAAAGGCAAATAGGCGGCTCGCTATGAAACCCATATAGCTCAAATATCTTCCACCTCCATAAAAGTGAAAATTGTACTTTACCAGCATCACCTGTTTCCTGACCATGCACTGTTCTTGTAATGGTTTTACGAAGGACAAGAAACTGAGTGAAAGCCATGTGTTAGTGACAGAATTCTCTCAGCAAGATTACTATTACAACCAAAACATGTATGCGGCCCTTTTAAAATATCATTACCTAGTGCTTTTTATTCAGAAGCACTTCCCATATATTATCTCAGGCATCTGTGCCAGCCTTTAAGTGTGCATAAATGGTAGTTTCAAGTGCACACCATGGATTTCAGATTGCAATTTTTGAGTCAATTCCAAGAATTTTACTCTATACTGGAGAAAGATTATTTTTCAAAAACGATTGGGAAACCAGTAGTGTTTTCTGTACTGTTTTAAGTGACAGGTGGCTGGTGGGTGATGGGAGGCTTCGGTGTAGGCTTACCAACACAGGCCCATTTATTTCAGAGCTGCCCTGAACCTAGACTATTTCTAATGGACTTTGTTTGTTTGTTCTGAGTATATTATCACACCTAGGCTGTGGACACACCTAGCAAGGGGTGGCACCCACATATTTAAGCTCATTTCCATGTCCAGCTGCCCTTGATGGATTGATATCCCACAGCCACCAGCACTCTCACTCCCTCTGTCGCTTCCCTTGTAAATCAATAACAGTGAGTCCATGACATCTTAGCCTGTGTCAGTTAGATGTGTCTCTCCATATAGGAACGGGAAAAAAAGAACGGCTAGGGCTCAGTTGTTTACCAGGTATTTTGCCAACACATTACCACTCAACCAGCAATTAAGCACGGCAGTCAGAATATGTACCTTCCTTCTAAGGCTACTTCTATCACTCATCAGGCTTTGGGCGACCCTGGGTTCATCAATAGCTCTAGGACTCAATTTTTCCATCTGTGAAATGGCAATTTTAAAAGTACTTCTATATATAAGGTTGCTGTGAGGATTAAGTGTTTAGAAGAGAATCCTAACACAATACCATCTAAGCACGTCAGAGATTCGCGACCCTTGAGGTTTAAGTGAGAGAATACAGGAACTCAGAAACATTGAGCGACTTGCCCAAGGTCACAAAAACCTAAGAGACAGACAGGATTTGCAGCTTATGGATTTTTTTGTCCATAAGGTCACGTACTTTTCACCCTGCCGCACTATCTCACCTTTGTCACCACACCTTCTGAAATACCCGCTCCCATCTCCCTCCTGCCCATCTAAAGCTGAAAAACGGGCCTTCTGGTGCGCCCCGCCTCCACTCCAGGAGCTCCCAGAAACGCGAGAGAAATCGCCAGGAAAATCGAAACGTGCGCCCTCCCTCTCGCGCCAGGCGTGCCCTCAGGAGAAGCCAGCGAGCTTCTCGGTCCGCCTCTGAGGCCCGG